>MCFK01008780.1:0-12046 GCA_003610855.1 Erysiphe neolycopersici | reverse complement strand
AATGACTTCATCGCCATGATGAATTAGTATTATTATTAGCATTCTGATATTTCTTGTATTAAATGCTGTTTTGTATAATAGAGGAGATTCCCTTTTGATAGTTTTAATAACGAATTCAATCATTTTATTTCTAATTATATTTTAGAAATTCTAACAGAAAACGAATCTTCACGTATTTTGTCCACAGTAAGAAGAGTTCTAGCTGGCACTATAGGCACTAAAGGCGGAGCAGCGCCAGGGCCAACTTACAAGAATTGCGCTATTGAAGCCCGTAGAAAAACCCGGAAAGAGTCTACAAATGATTTATTGCCTCCTGTGAGCATTAGGGATAGTGACTCTTCTACCGCATTGATTACAGTAGTACAGATCTAGATGTTAGCCTTCGCCTGAGCTGCACAGCGTATCTCGGTTTCGATCATTTTTTTGTAGTTCTTGTGGGACTGGCATCTTGCTAATAACCTCCTCGAGCCTAGCATTGATAATTTCCTTGCTCTGACAAGCAATCTGTGGTGATATTCCTTCTGTATTCGGCCTTGTGCTTGAAGCTGATAGTATAATATTTGGCTGCTGGGTCTTGCTTAGGCCTTTGACTTGACCTGCGCCGCGTGCTGCTGCTCTGCTTTGAAGATTCTGCGACATCTTACTATTATTCTCAGAATCTTTGTTTTGGATAGGACGTACCCATCGGGAATCGTTCAATCCTTTTGCTATAATCTTATCGACTTCAGTATCAACCATTTCGATCTCCGGAATTTCTTCTATTCCTTTGATTATTTTTGCCTCGATAGCTTCAAAATCCATTTCTTCTATAGCAGGTCCTTTTTCTAGTAAGCGCGATCTCGCTCGAGTCTTTGCATAGTGATCCAACGAATATTGGCGACTTGTTTTGCGCAACGCAGGCATGGTGGCCGGCGGGGGCGCGAGTAGTCCACAGATTTATATGATAGATGAAGGGTTAGATAGGGATGATGATGGTGTTTATGTGCACTAGTAGGTTGAAAGGAAAATAATATGTTGCTGTCAGGGCAAGGAAATGACCATAATATCTGACATTGAAAAGGAAAACCTTAGAAGAAGGAAAATGCTCGTGAAATGAGCCCCCCCACCTTCAACCCGAAAAAAGAGGGATACTAAAATGCACTTAAGTAAGCTGAATAGGGGAAAAAATACCAGTAGGTGTTATCGCTTGATGAGCTAAACACGAATGCGATAGCTCATATTATATCTCCAGAGTACTGGTGAATCAATTTTTTTTGAAGAGGATCACAGAGCTATTGAAGATCCATCAATGACTGACTTGGAGTAATGATGACCAAATACTTAATCTACTTAGTCAATTCCGATAAATTAAACATTGAGCCTTTTTTGCAGGAGCCTTCCTTGCTGCTGCTGCTGTTGCTTCGTAGATAGCGAAATTTAGGGCAAATTCAACTACCATAACCCCACTCCCCACTCTACGCTGTCGCTGTCATCATCTAGACATACATACATGGTGAAATAGGCTATTTGTTTATACAATTAAAAAAAATGTGATTTTTTAAAAGATACCCATGTAAAAAAAACATGAATTAAAGGGTTTGATGCATTAAATAAATAGTGATTTAGATTATCTGCGTCGATATCATCTCTCATGAGCTATTATAAAATAGAAATGAGTTTTTTTAAAATGTTGTATGATATTTTTTAGTCATCGTGATAAGGCTGTCAAATGTATTGAAATTGGACGATAGAATTAGCTTTTCAGTTCTTTTCTTTATTAATTTTATTTATTGTGCATGATTTCTCGTTCTTTTTATCTCCTTTCCGATCATAATAACTGCGCCTTTTCCCTACTCCTTTCATCAAGCATATTATACAAATTTTATAAGGAAAATAGCTTTCAGATGTTAAAAAATAAAAAATCTTTGATTAAGCCCACATAGTATACGTGCAGAAGAAAATATTCTTACATAAAAATTACCGAAACAATTCCATTTCCTCTTTACTTGTTAGTCATTTGCATATTTGTTTTTAATCTTTCAATTTCTTGGACTAATTCTTGATTTTCTTGATTTTTTTCATCTAACCTTTGTCGAGCAGCAGTTCTATCTATTAAGCGCCCATCACGCTCAGATTTTAATTTCCCTTCTAGCTCAAGCAATCGAATCTGCCACTTTGGTTCGTAATAGCCTGAGAAAGAAGAGGAGGAGCCTCCTTTGATTATTATATCATTCCTTGGCTCTTTATCAGCATTACCTACGGATGATGGTCGATAAATTTGCTCATTATTATTTCCCATTACAGAAGAAGAATTAGAGTAGTTGTGCTTCATAGGTATCCGAGATTTCTCTCCCGATTTTGATCTTGGGAAAGTCGTGATTATAGAACTTAGATTATTCTCTTGGAAATTACTGAATTGGATTCCACTCTCTGTCTGACCTGAATTCACATCAATACTTATCTGCTTGTTTTGCTGTTATTAGTTTTTTACTGATATTTCGCTTCCATAATTTTAACTCACTTTCGAGAAAATATTTCTTATTAGAGTTTCCAAGTAGTCTAATTTTTTGGTTCGAGATTCTAGATTTGACTCGAGAGTTTGGTATTCTTTCCACAAGTCTTTCTCAACAGAACGGATTCGAGTAGTAAAGTCCTTAAAAAGTAACTCAATCTTTTTTATAGCAGCAAGAATATTTCTGGAGAAGCCAGGTAGCATAGTCGTTAGAGACTCCATAGAGGGTAGGGCTCTTCCGTTAATAAGACTGTTATCATGTATCCAGTCAGATCCACACAAGTCTGAAAGTCGTTTCCACAATGTAAGAAGAAGTTGATTACGTTCAGCCATTTGTTCCTTTAGTTGATTCTCTAGATTACTGATTTTACTCCGGTCTTGCTGACGTGCATTCTCTAATTCAATAACCCTCGATTCTTGTTGGGAAATATTACGAATAGCATTTAAACTTGTTTTTTGGTAAGTTTCAAACTGATGTTTAGTGTTCCGATGGTATTGTCGTTCTTTGTCAAGTATGTCAGCTAGTTTACGAGCTTCTAGGGCTTGGTTCTCAAGAAGTTCATCTCGTTCTTTTATAATGTGATCTTTTTGGGCCAGTGATTCTTTAGCACGATCTAGATCGTGGACAGTATCTTCAAGTTCATGGTGAAGCTTTGCAATGGACTAGAGAATTTCAGTAAAAGAAGTCTAAAAATAGCCTCGAGCTCATTAGGCTTACTTGTAAGAAACTAGAGCGTGTGCCATCAATCTCACCCAAGGCAGTTCGGAGTTGTTCCTCTAGATCAACAAGTTTTTGTTTCCATTCAGCAGCCTCCACGTCTTTCTTTCGTAAACGTTTTGCCTCGTCCTTAGCACTAGAAAGCTCGCGGTTGAGCTGGTTAATAAGCTGTTGAACTTCTTTTTTCTCTTTACTAGCTAGAGCTTCCCTCTGGCTTCGCTCGTTTGAAAATCTTTGTGAAAGATCTTTAAATCTTTCTCTCTCATCATTACTGGTACGTTCCGCAGTCTTCAACGCAGCTTCAAGGTTTCCAATTTTGATTTTATCACCTTCTTGTTCTTCTCTAAGAAACACAATCTCACCCTGACATGATTCTAACTGCACAGCTAAGCGACTCGATTTATCATTTGCTTCAACTAAACTTTTTTCTAATTGCTCCAACTCTCGATTAGCTTCTTCTAGCTCCTTTTCTAATTCTCCAATTCGTCTAGTATTAAAGTCATGGTCATCTTCAAGTCTGACTAATGCTTGGCTCATGTCCCGCATCTCACATTGTAATGACTTGAAGTTTTCGGTTGTATCGGTCACCTCAATTTGCAGGCGCTCGATTTCAGCATTAGCTTCATCTAATATAAGAGAAATAGAGTCAATCTCTTGCTGTGCTTCTTTTTTGACTGCCTCAAACATTAATTCAGCCTCTTCTTGTCCATGCAAGGCTTCATCACGTTCAGCCTGTATGTTCAATAGCTCATTTTCAACGGCAACCAGAGCTTCTCGCATCTTATTTGCTAGTATCTCTACTTTTTTTTTCTGAGAAACGGCAGTCTCAAAATCTTCCATGCACGAGTCAAGCTCTCTTCTAAGATCTTGATTTTGAATTTTTAAACTATTAATCCCGTCTCGAAGTTCTGCGTTCTTATTCTCAAAGTCTTCTCGTTCGGCATCGTCAAGATTCGTCAACCGTGTTCCTCCGCTAGCACGAGAGATAGATCTTTGATTAGATCTTGAGTTGGAGCGTTCAACAATACTGTCAACTACAGCGGAACATTTTCGCTGATTAAGTTTTAAATCTTCTATCTCTTGATAAAGGCGTTCTTTCTCTCTATTTCGTGATGTTAACATGGATGTTTGTGCGCCGACCTCACGACGAAGATTCACATTTTCCTGTCTTAAATGCTCACTTTCTCTTTTTAACTCATCTACCAGGGTGCTTTCAACGCTAAAAGAACAATTGCGATCATCCCACCTATCTGACATTCCCGATTTAGGTCTGACGGGAGAAACTTGACGCTTTTTTGTAATATTATAAATATTAGTAGTATGATTGAGTCCCGGAGCGCCAGAATTAACTACATTTTCTGACTTGAGACGAGCATTTTCTTCATGTAGCCTCTTATTCTCATCATTAATCCGCTCACAACGCAAAGTCTCTTGCTCAAATAAGTCCTTCCATATGTCCATTTCATCATGTACTTCTGCATTATGACTCCGGTGTTCACCCATCTGACGAACTATATCAGCTAGATTTCTCCTATCTTTCTCCTTGGAAGCTGCGTCTGATCTAAGTTTTTCTATCTCTGTTACATGCTCTTGAATCTTTTCCCGTAGGTAAAATAATTCCTCTTCTCGTTCATTACTAGCTTCTTCGTCATGCCATTTGGGACTTTCTTCGTTTGTTGTACTAGAGTGCGAGGTTGAAGGGCGATCTTCCTCAGCCTCTAACTTTTTCTCGAGTTCTTTTATTTTTCTTCTCAGAGCTTTATTGTCGCGTTGCATTACAGCAAGCCCTGTTTTTAGCTCTACATTCTCAGAAATCATATCTTTAACCCCTTCCTCAGATAGCTTGTCTAGGCGACCATTCAGAAACATGACTTTTAATTTTAAATCAAAATTTTCGTTCGACAATCGTTCGATGGTACTACATTGTTGTTTCAACGTCAAATTTTTTCCAAGTCGGCCGATAGTAGGATCAGTTAAGCCTTGTCGTCCGCCGAGAGTTTCCATCAGATTTTTAGATTTGTACTCTTTAACAACTGCATCCGGAACATGAACATTACGAACGTGCCGAGCGATTACTGTATCAGTTGGCGCAGAGAGGTCTCTTTTTGGGGGTCGAGGTGTTGCTGGTGGCGAATTTTGCTCACTACTTTTCTGTTTCTCTTCTGTCAATGTGGTCAAGTTTGCACTTATGCGTCGGCCAGGATCCTCTGTAGAGTCTTCAAATCCCGATGCCATACTACCTAAAGACATGGATCGGGAAAGTGTAGTACTACTGTGTCTAGAGAATCCCACTGTTGGCATGGCTCCTCCTGATTGGAGTGCATAATCAGCTTCTAGTGTAGCCTCACTTCCATCTAAAGAAGATACAGATGAGTTTTGACTTGTACATCGATTTCGTAGTAGATGGGATCGATGGCTTGAGCGTTTATGAACAAGTAATGGCCTCTTATGATTAGATTCTAAACCTGTAGGTATATTTAGATTCTGATTTGAATTCGAATTTTGAGTTATAGTTCTTCCATTCATAGAATCTGTTACTTCTGGCTCCTTCTTTACATCTTTATCAATCCCGTGTTCCTGATTACTACTTAGCATGTATGAGGATTCGTCAGCGCTATTTATGCTTTCAACAAAGCATGATATAGGGCGCTTAAGAGTGGAAGTATTGCGAGAGATGCTTCGTGCAGCGGCAGCTTCTGCTGGTGAAGAAGATGTAGCTTCAAATAGTGAGGTTGTTTCAACAGAATCTTCGAGTGATTTGTCTACATGCGACATAAGTTGACTCGATGGATCTGGGTCGCACGAATCCGAATTAAATTCATTGTCATCGACTGAACTTCCTTCAGGGAGAGGTGGTAATTTATCAAAAAGAAATGTGTCATCAGTCCCCTTCTTTTTATCCATAAAGACTGGTGAAAGTGCGGGTATAAAACTTGACTCTACATCGTTCAAATGCCTTTGCATTTCTGTTTCATCTATCGGTACCAAGTTTGTATTACTACCTGTATCCCCATGTTCAATATTGTAAAGCTGGCTGCCATTATCTAGGAGTTCTGATGATATCTGATTTGTCTCTTCTCTTGTGGTTTCACTATCAATCCTAGAATCGGCAAGTTCTTCATTATCTTGAGACAAATTTTTATTGGCGCTAGAGCCGCCTGAAGACTTTGATAGTTCCATCAACGCTACCGATGGTAATATAATGAGATTCTGGTTTATCTGCACAGTAATGTTTATCTTCTTCAAGCCAGGGATGGATGATAAGACGCATTCAAGTGTTCGGGCTGAAAACTATCAGCAGGTCTGAGGTAGAATTGTTGGTAGAATTGTTTGTAGAATTAGTTATTAATTTAGAGGTAATAATTGTTGTAGATAAGTCTTGAGATAAACTGTCCAATGTAATATGAATCTTGTTAAGTATTTTGCCATTTTTGGATAATTCAGTTTGAACAAAAGGGACTTTCTTTTAGAATCTGTCAGCTCCTATAACCTACAAATATTCTTACCGAGCATTTACATATATTGCGATGCTACAACAGTATTTAAAGAAAGCAATTAATATCCTCAAAACGATGTCACTTTGGTAAACAAATCCTCACAGGTCCGGCCCACCTTTCTCATTGAGCGATGGACATATTGCAAAGTATTATTGCATATTCCAAGGACAGGGGGAGGGGAGGTGAAGAGTAAGGGGGTCAAATCTTTAAGGCTAAAAGAAATGATCTTAGTATGTTAGCCGTGACGGTTCACGATGTTTTAACGCATCGAAAATCTTCTTAGAACTTAGATTTTACTTAATAAATTTACAGAATAATTGATAGTTTTGATAAGAGACACACACCTCGCTATTTTCTTGGTTCAAGCCATTCCAAGGGGTTTTATCAGTTATTATTTGTCACTCTAATTACTACTATTCGAACATCACTACACTACTGGCGCGTAAAAATTATATCTCTTGCACCTTCGAATATAGAAGACAAATTTCGATTTTGGGCATGAAGAAAATATAGGTTATTGCTTACATCACTGTACATTTTTTAGGAAGATTAGGATCTTCCTGTTTGTGTGTACCTCTAAAACTCCATGGCTGGTTCCTCCAAAAACTGCTGTTAGACACTTTAATTAGAAACACAGAATTAAAGTTACAAGAAAATTATTAAATCAAGAATTCGCATCATATGTAGACAAGTATCATATTCATTGAATTTAATAAGTGTTTATAAATTCTGGTAGGTATGATATGGATTCTATTGTTTTGATGTCTCTACCAGCATGTTGTGTTATGACTAAGCAAACAACGCCTGACTTTCAAGTCCCAACCGACAATAAGACAGAAAGATCATCTGAAAGGAGTACAATAAAGTAAGACAAAATTATCTTGTAGGTAACTTTTCATGTAGTGAGATTGTTAAAATACACTACAAAAGCTTACGATATTATCTCTAGATGGTCTTACCTAAGAGCTAACTTTTTCATGCATTTAAAGTAGCTTTAAGATGTTAAATCGTTCACCTAATAGTTTTGATCTATTCTAGGATAGCCAGACATTAGTGCAATGAAAGGCTTCCATCTCATCTCTCCATATAAACATATTACCAAGCACCGTAGTCACAATGCAAACTATCTAGCTCTAAAAGCTGCTCGGTTTGCTTTTAAAGAGTTAAATTCCCCTAGATACTTAACTTCTATGATCTCAAACAAAATCCTCGGAACTGATTCTAAAACTTCTCCAAGTTACAAAGATGTTAAATGTAGCTGGACAGACAAACGCCAAAATGAGAATAAGTGTCTGACGAGGCAGATAGTTCATAACAAAAGCAAAACCCAAAACTGGGAGTTAACTGTCGGAATAGAAATCCATGCCTTACTAAATACTGAACGAAAACTTTTCTCTCCAGCGCTTTCCACCATTAACCAAAAAGCTAATACACATGTCGCATTCTTTGACTTCGCATCACCAGGGTCTCAACCAATATTTCAAAAAGAAGCTTTAATACCTGCTATTCGAGCAGCTCTAATTCTAAATAGCAATATTCAATCCGTTAGTAAATTTGACCGAAAACATTATTTTCACTGGGATCAACCTGCTGGGTATCAAATTACACAATATTATGATCCTTATGCGAAGGGTGGCTTTGTCACTCTTTATGCTCATGATGGCATTGCAAAAGAGGACGGGGATCAAATTCGAGTAGGTATCAAACAGATACAGCTGGAACAAGATACAGCAAAAACTATATCAAAGCCAGAAGGAAATCTTTTGGACTTTAATAGAGTCGGCTTGCCCTTAATAGAAATAATTACTCTTCCTGATATTCGCTACCCGAAAACAGCCGCAGCTCTGGTCCGTAAAATTCAAACTCTACTTAATTCAGTGGATGCTTGTGTCATTGGAATGGAATCCGGGGGCCTTCGAGCTGACATAAATGTTTCTGTACGCCGATGTAGTGATGTTTATCCTAGCTCTATGGGGATAGATAAAAAAAATTTTGGTCAAAAAATAGAAATTAAGAATTTAAGTAGCTTCAAGAGTATTGAGGATGCGATTGTAGCTGAGCGTGACCGTCAAATATCAATTCTTGAAAGTGGAGCAAGTATCACAAGTGAGACTAGAGGATGGGCTATTGGGGCTACAGAGACCAAAATGTTGCGTAAAAAAGAAGGAGAGATTGATTATAGATACATGCCAGATCCAGACCTCCCACCTATAGTTATTGGTAGTGATGTTATTGCTTACTTAAGATCAACTATTGGTATGTCTCCTGACGAAGAAATTGATCTTCTCATCAAGAAGTACGGTATTTCAGCCAAAGATGCCATGACTCTAACTTCTCTCGAAAATGGCGGCCGGATTGAGTTCTTTTACAAAGTGGTTGAAAATCTTCAGTTACAGCTCCCACAGGAAAGATTATACAAGCTTGGTAAACTCTGTAGTAATTGGGTCTTGCACGATATGGCAAGTCTTAGACACGATGATTTAAATGAAAATGATCCACTCCAGCTGAAAGCAGATGGCACTTGTATCATTCCACCAGGGGAGCTTGCAACCCTACTTTTCTTACTTGAGACGAACAAAATTCTCCGGAAACCCGCAAAATACGCACTCCAAAAACTTTTCACTTATGCCATTGAAAAGAAGCCTACTAATATTCGTGAGGTTATTGAAAAAGAGGACTTATGGAATCAGAAGATGTCAGAAAAACAGTACAAGGAACAGGCTCAAATCATACTTGCCCAGTATCAGGATATTTTAAAAACAGTAATTTCAGGCAATGAATCAAAGATCAAGGCACTATTGGGTATGATGTTGAAGAATGATAGAAAAGGAGTCATGGACCCTAAATTGGCCGAGCAAGTACTAAAACAAGTGATTGATGAATTCAGAAAAAATTCTACATTATAAAGAAAAAAGCCAAAGAATGAATAGTATTTCATAAGGTATCTTTAATACCTAACTCGTCAACTTTTTAAAGATTGAATTTGCACTTGATTGCAAACTCTCGACTAGTTTTGGCACATATAATTCATATTATTAGAAATGTAACATCTTAAGATTAGATGTACTCTAAATGTATGTAAGGATAATCTTATGATTACATAAAATTCACTTATTTGACATAGAAAATATCTAGGATAAACAAAGGAAACGCTATCACGTTATTACACGTCATCAGGTATTACAGAATCAACATATCTCTGAATAGAGATTTTTCATTCTATCATGACTTCCACGTCTAAATACAAAATTATTCCATTTTGCTTGATTCATGATTAATTGTCTTGAAGACATGTTATCCACAAAAATTTGGTCTCCTATTATCTTCATATCTAGCTTTAAAGATGATGTAATGTTCCTTCAACTGATCAGGAGTCGTAATTTGTTTCTTTCCTATTTATTTCTATTTTGATCAATTGACGTCTAATTTTTTCCTTTTTGTCACTGACTATATAAAACAGTCTGGCAAAAGCTATATCTAACTAACCATCAATGTTCAAAAACATCAATTTGGTGCCGTGAGCTGCAAGTAATTTATTTACTAAATTTAGGAGCTGTCAGAACTAGCACAGAGCTGTCTAGGTTATCGTAGTAATTTTAACTTCGAATCAGGCGTCCTAGATAAAAAAAATTCGGAACCGGACGAGACTGGGCTGGAGGAAGATCAAAAAAAGAATTTAATACTTTTAGAAAAGAAGCTATCAAGTGTTTGATAATAAACAAGACTCAGATCTGGCCTTTCACCAACGTCCTAATCCCTATATTTATACCTTTTCATCCAGAAGGCCCAAGTCCATTTGATAACCAATCTAATACAAAAAGGGAAATCAAACATGAAATCCTAGAGTACAAAAGAAACGAAACTTTAGCCAGAAGCTGAAAAAACATTCAGAGACATAACTGCAAAATGTCTTTGAATCATGAAGAATTACATAGAAACCCATAGAACATATGAAAGTCTAAGGTAAACTACCCTGTAGGGCTCTGTAGAAATCTAAAGGGGTATGAAAACTTAGTAGGGAGGGTCAGACTTAACACAAGTGTTCCTAAGCACATTTGCTCATAAAATAGTTGCTTAGGAATGAATAATCAAAAGCCCCACCAAAAACAACATATTCCCATCATTTTCATTTTTGAAGCCCAAGGTCACAATCAATTCACCAATAGGTGTAATTAAAAGTTTGATGGAACATTTCGCTGTCAAATCTATTTTTTATAGAAATTTCCCAGCGAAAAAATAGTTTTTGGGGAGTGAAGGCGGGCGGGAAAGTAAAATGAAGCGTATTTTTAAATTTACATCATGTAAACTCTGAAATTGTCCGATCTTTATCCAGACTACAAGGTAATATGCATTGGCAGTGGGGATCATATGAATAAGTTGCTTTCGAACTTTTGAAAGAAAAGGTGTCTTCGATTACAGAATCCAATGGATATGACCCTCAAAAGGAATATATACAGTTATAGAGATTTTAGAAAGTATGATTGATTGAATAGATTTTGCTATGATAAAAATAAAATTGAGTGAGGAGTTTCTGTCTGATAATCTGTCTTTCTATTTACATCTTTGTTTACATTTAAAGTTCGCGTCTGCACGCCAAGCCACTAAGCCTTATTCGGTAAATAAGAATTTTACAAGCCTCAATCATTATCCCCTGTATTAGGATAATAATAATAAGCCACGACAGAATATTTCCTATATATGGATATTTCGGGCTATGGCGGGATGTTGTATAACTCAAAAAAGATTGGTAAACGGATCTATATCAACAAAATGGCAGCAATATCCTATTTTATTTTATTTCTTCATTCTCAATCAAACAGAGAGAAATCATGGCAGATGAAAGAGAGAAAGAACTCTTCGGAACAATTACTTTTTGCCGAAAATATGCATGGATGCTACGTTCACCAGGACAATCTGTCATCTTCACCGATCATAAACACCTAACTCATTTTATGGATTCTCACTTAGTATTTGGTATCTACAGTCGCTGGGCAGATGAACTAAATCTCTTTCATTTCCAGATTGAGTGTATTTCTGTTAAGGGCTGCTCCTGTAGCCCATCTTTACTATATCGATATATTTGTGTTCATAATAAATAAGCGATGGAAATTTGGAAATAGGGACAATCTACTGCTAGCGACTCATTGGGCTCAGAAAGGCCCCTTATGGATTCACGCCTCATGACAGTAGAAGTTAAGTAGTCGCATGTGTGTTTATTGTGAAGGCTGAGATATGGGGAGGCGAGTCTGGCTCATGTCCTCACAAACAGTATTTTGAAGGCTGGGATTATCAGCATGACTGATAAATAAAGTATATAATATAGTATTAGATATCAGCACC
>MCFK01008777.1:0-13060 GCA_003610855.1 Erysiphe neolycopersici | reverse complement strand
TTGCATAACTAAATGGATGGTATGTAGTAGTTACATGTAGTGGACCTAGTAAGCGGCCGCAGATTACGTAATGAAATTGAAAAAAAAAATCGAGCGGCGGTTAGGATTTCCCAGTAAGTAATTGATAGGATTCTGTTTATGTAAGAAAAGTAAATTATACAATTCTCTGCTCCATTGGAACTACACCTCTTAATATACACTATATACATACATAGATCAATGTCTATATTATACTAGAATCTTCTATAGCATTNNTGATGTAGATTCTATAGTAATTCCATGATATTCTATATATCGATATAGTTATAAAGAGTGCCAAGGCTATGACGACATATCGTTATAGTCAGCGTTAAGTGATAGCACTACCTCAGAATATCTTTACCATATATTAACTGCCTAGTCTCAACAAGTATTGATTACTGGCTCTTTATATAAAGCCACGTTGCGAATTTTTAGAGGAAATAAATTGAATAATGCTTCTGTAGGCGAAAAATGTTAAAGTATAGCTTCCTTCATATTTCTTACTTAAGGAATATAAGTCTTTTGTGCAATTTTTAACAAGAAAAAAATGGCCAGAAACTATGCACAAATGGCTTATGAAATATGGTGATCTTCCTTGATGCTTTCATGGGGCTTGGCTTCTCAATCCACAATTTTTATCGCTGATTTAGGCATTACAATCAAGTAAAGTGTCATCTTGTTTAAAAGGCGTGGTGAGGATTTGCTTGGTTTAAAATTTTGACGCCGTGAGACATAGAATTAATTCTATATTTCCATATTTTTGTGTTATTGGGTGCTGGAGTCAAGTCCAAACTGCTAATGTCACCGTAGATTTACTCGCCAATAACATTAAATTTTCAAGTATTTGGTTTATGGTTTGATACTCTAGCTGACTTCCTTCTTAAGGAACATGCTAGTATGTACATTCACGCGAGTTTCAACGTTGCATCAAATACAGTACGAAAGTTCTCAATTTCACAGCTTTCAGAAGAAACAAATGCTGATTGTTTGTTTTAAAGTTGAAGGTATCGAAGGCAATGTTTTATGAAATTAATTGAGCCATATTAATTTGTTTAAGTTGTGACCAAGTTAATTGTTGGGGATTTTGGAGGGTTTTTTGATATTACAAAATGAAAGGTAAAGAAAGGATTGTTGTATACAAATAATCATTCATGCATCATCATACAACAACACAAACCAATCAGGATAGTTAGGTTAGTTAAAAGCGATGACTTATTAATAGTGCACTTATGTAAATAAGCTATATGTACAAATAGAGGATATGTATAACAGGATACCACATAAAGAGTACAGAAACCTTGATAACTCCTATTCACAATAGAAGTTAATATATCTGGTATAAGAACCTACCTAGAGACACTTAAAGGTAGAGTATTTCTGAAGAGGAAAAAAAATTTACATTTAATTTTGAAATTTTATTATATCGAATATATGATAAAAATCCTGAGATATCTAACAAACTCAATAAATCGATATTTTGTTGTCCTAGGCAACACTGAATGAGCTAAAGTAGACTCGGCCAATCAAAAATTAATATTTTGATAGGCACATAATATATTGAGGATTCATCAATTAGCTCCACCCTTTATTTTCGATGATCTTCAGGCGTCAGAAGTCTCCAAGATAGGAAAGCGGACGCTCTATTCGCAAATGTTTGAATTCTAATGATATCTGAACTGGGAGTTATTGCTTGCTCAACATACGCCACTACTTTCCTTTTAACTGCCCGATTTTCTTTTCAACTACTTCTGTAATTATTTCTTCTAATAAAACTCATCCAATTAACCTCATTGTGGTATGTTTTTCCAATTCCTCAACCTCTAGCTCCCAAGTCCACTAACTGCGATTCTATCTTAGGATCCTCCAAAGTGATTAGAGTATGAAAATGACAAGTAACAGAGTTCGAAAACAAGCTCTCAGCTCTGCCGATACTTCTTCAAGCCTAGTTGTAAATCAAGGAACCATTGATATCGACAGCGCTACTTTGGACGACTCGAAAAGTGATTTTCAGCAGGAGAATATATTTCTCTTTTGGCCTAATATCATTGGTTCGATTGGCAAATCCACTCATGTCAGCTCAGATATTGATTTTATTAGGATATATGCGAATTGTACTTGCCGTCGCATCCCTATACTACATGCCCCTCCACCCACGAACTTGTTCTGGTCTCTATAGTATATCTTGCTTACTTGATGCACTTGATGGTTATGCGGCACGATTCTTTGAAGAATCTACACGATTTGGTGCAGTGCTAGATATGGTAACAGATCGCTGTACTACTGCTTGTCTCCTCGTCTTTCTTTCATCAGCATGGCCCCGATGGGCGCTGCTTTTTCAGGGCCTTATCTCTTTGGATTTAGCAAGTCACTATATACATATGTATGCTACCCTTATTATGGGTGGATCAGAAACAAGTCATAAATCTGTAGACCGAAGTAGAAGTTGGATCTTAAATTTGTATTACACAAACAAGGTATGTTGGCTCCATGATGGGCTACAACTCATCTCGATGCTTAACAACTGACACGATATTGAGACGGTTCTTTTCCTTTTTTGCGCTCTTAATGAAACCTTCTTCATCGCACTTTATCTTCTCTCATTCTCTTCGCCATATCTTTCTCCAGGACTTCTTCAAGCTACAAATGGGGCCGGATCTTTATCTGTTGAATCGGCCAAGTCATTTCTATTCGCCAATCCACACAGCGCAGCTGCATTGGAAATGGCTCGCGCAAATAAAATGGACTCGTTTGTGCCATGGCTTATTGCTGGTATTAGCTTCCCAGTAATGCTTATAAAACAAATTATAAATGTTGTGCAGCTGGCGAAAGCTAGTTTATGGCTGGCGCAGGGCGACGTCGAGATCAGAAAAAAGCAAGGTTTGCCAAGGCATCGCAAGTTGAAGTAAAATATTCAACATTTCTATTGTTTCGTATCAAAAGAGAGTTTTTCTCAATTTAGACATCTACATAGACCAGCCGCAACGGTTTTGGTATCTACGTTTTATTTACATATTTATCCCCAAGCTCGGAATACATTCAAGTACTCGCACACACAATTAACAGGGCATCAGATTCTCATACTCTATGAATAACTACTTTCTAGTTAAGGATTCGAAGTTTAATTTATTAGGGTCGGCGTTGTGTACGAGGTAGTAATTTAGGGGACATCGGTGGTGATGAAATCTTGGGAAATAGGCTAAAAGTTTAACGATAACAAACTAGTACAGGCGATGAGGAGAGCTGCAGTTTAATAAAAGATAAAAACGTAATATAGATTTCTATCTGCTCATAATGAGTTAGTTAGGAATAGTATTAGGATAGCTGGCAAATAATAAGTGAGGGGATTAAGATACTTGCTTGTGGTATTTCTTTGTTGCGATATCTAGATTGTGCCTAACGCATTTGTCGGGATTATCAATGCTGTTACCGCCGACTAGTTTTCTCTTGATGATCATTCATGTCTTGTCCCGGAAACTCCCCCTTCCCTTCCAACCCCACTGTCTGGCCCCCTGCTTACTTCCGCAGCGCCCTCCAATCATCGGAACTTGTAGATTTCATAAAAGATCACACATGCCCTACCATTGCCAGGGTTGATGGTTGGTGTTCATTCATAGTAGCATGGAAGTCTGACCCGTCTCCCCTCTTACCACGTCTTGCAGCATCGATAGATAGAGGGAAAAAGCCTGAAAAGAAATATCCAGTAAACGCTCCAATTGTTCATCCTTTTCAGCTCTTCATAAAATTTTCTTAAGTGTTTCTACCATGCTCGAACACCCAAAGCCGCCGCCGCCATTGACTGAGAACCCCCTATCTGCTGAAGCCACCGACCGTCCCAAAGTCCGTCGTTTCCCCATCGAGCCAATTGAGGTTTCTACAAGAAGTAGTCATGATGGAAAGACTAGAACACTTCTTCAAGAAAGCAATGAAAAGAAAGCTCTTCCCTCGTCTACTTCAAGGAAATACCTTCCGATACCAATTTTGACGACTTTTCACAGTAACAGACCTAGGAAGGATGATAAGACGTCTGCTACTTCCTCCAGGTCTAAATTAGCTACGCTATCAAAAGGGAAAATATCACCTTCCAAGACCAAACCACCAAGAAAGTTCGTGCCTGACCTGATCGAAACTAATAGACGCTCTAAAAAGTTTGGAGATCCCAAGCCAGCTATTCTACCTACAGATAAGGTGACCATTATCTCAGAAATTCTCTTTTTATTTATGTCTGTGACTAATCAATAAATACTTAGACTGATCTTACACCTGGCGTCCCTAACATATATACGACCTCCCAGATCCCTAGGGAGAGAGAAACTTTAAATGTTCCATATGAGCTTGATGTAAAAAAACATTCTATACGCCAGCTACCTCACAAACCTCGCCGTCAACGCTCTGTCCGACCTCACAACAATACAAGATGCCCTTCACGAATTTCAACTCGTCAGTCTTCATTTACCTCTGTCTTAGAATCCATCTCATCTTCGGGGTCGTGCTCACCTACTTCTCCCTCAAAATCTCAGTCCTATCAACAATCACTTTCAGCTCAGAATGTGGCTTCTGAAAATGCATTCCAGCTATCACGCACTCGTGAGAGCTGTGATGAACGCTTCTCTGGCTATATTCTTGCTCTAGCAGCTAAGACAGCTAGGAAGCAGTTAATGGAAAAAGCTTTATTACTTGCAGCGTATCCAAATGAAAGTGACCATCAAAATGTGGAACATTTCTATGATCGAGAAGTTGAGACCGCTTCCGAAAATGATTCACCAGGGATTGTGGGTAATTTGAATACTGAAATGGATGATGATACATCCGATGGCTCTAATAAATTTAGGGAAAGATTCATACGGCGAAGAAGTTCAGATTCACTATATGCTATTCGAGAAATGCAAGTTCACAAAGACAGACAAGTAAATTTGAGAAAAGAACAAGCTGCCAAAACTAGATTGGGGATGGATGGAGCTTCCTCGAATCATGGGCCTTTCCGGGGAAGAATCAAGAAGTCTCATGCCTCTCTCAATAAAGATGCCGTTGAAAAAGAGTTACAAAACATGCAAAGTGCTGCAAGCCCACCAATGCTAGGAACCGGTCTCAAATTTCGTAGATGCTCTAGTCCGAGTCCAATGAAATTTGAAATTGACCAAAAATCTGATCTCAAATTCAATCGAAGTAATACAGGCGGTGGCTTATGGGGTGGCTATTGTGTTGCAGACGACTCGAAAGATAAGGTAACGCAAGATGAAGGAAAAAGATCACCACTTATTCACACGCCATGGAGTGGAAAGAGCTTTGGTCATGCTTTGGAAGAAAGCCTAGCGGAACAATCACTTTATTTGGTGGATTCAAATTCTAGAACGTCTAATAACGATAATATTTTTGGAGCACATCACAAAATCATCAAACAGCAAGAATCTAAGGTTTCTGTTCTCATAGAAAGTGAAAAATACTATGAAGAATTTGACGACAAATTTGTCACGCAAGTCTATAATTATCTGTCGCTTGGCTACCCCTCACTCGCTTGGCAATTTGATGAGGAGCTATCACGTATATCTAAGATACCTGTGGATGAATTACGGCGGAATGATGAATTTGATATCAAGGGACACATTGGCTTAAGGGCTATGAGTTTCAGAGAAGATGAAACTACGGCTCAAACTGAAAAAATTGAGTCCCAAGACAAAGATAAAAGTCAAAGCTGTACTAGATGGCGTGCCCTAAAACTTTATGTACAAGAATGGAGCAGGCAGAATCCAAGTTTGGACCAAGCAGCTCTTGGACCTTGTTCTTGGGGTGTTAGAGCTCGGAAAGGAAGCTGGGCATTTTGAGATTCTGGTATTCTTGGTATTTTGGTTTTCAACTGGGGCATTTTTTTCCTTAAAAAACTTAATGATTGCTGGTACAATCATGTGAGATAAAAATTTTTGTGGAAAATTTTTAATCATTTAATCTAATATATTCTCTATGCTACACACATGCTCCTAGGATAGATAGCCTGAGACAAGTCACTCCTGGTCAATATTAAATAAACAAGTACAGATACCCCTCACGAAAATATAGCGGCTTTTGGAATCATGCTATTGTTTACTTTTGTGGTCGGAACGGTGGGACTATGATTTATGTTCTTTATGATGGGCAAATATAGGAGGAAGAGGAAAAAGTAAGGAGTAAATTTGTGAGGTGTCTTTGGGTGTTTCTCTGTTTTATTAATTCGATATCTTGTTTGTTTTCAACTATGGTGCTTGAATTATTTCTAACCCAGCCAGCCTCTAGACTGTGCAAATACCCAGTCATTTGACACGATCTGGACGGTAGTTTTCATTAATTATTAACATCAATAACTGTGGCTAACATGACTCTTTTTTATTGTCTTAATACTATTACTTTTCAAACCCTTTTTTAATTTACTTTTTTATTTGTAATGCATATCAGGGCGGTGATCTAAAGTATGGGGACTGGCCATTTCAAGTTCCTTCTATAGTAAACCTCCTCCCAACCTTTCCCCACCAAAAAAGGTATTGTAGGGGAAAAAGATAGTTTGCCTTCCTTCTCCTTGCCCTGTCCTGCATTAAGAGTGGGGAAAGCAAAAACTTCACGAACATTAAAAATCTTGTCACACTTTCGAATAATAGTAAGTGCAAGTCGTTATCTGCCGCTCCCTTCCCAAAGAAAAAAGAAATAGATTTGGAAAAACGTGTTGTACTTGACGATAACAAGTTTCTTAGATTTCTTGAATAATTCAAAGAATATCCAATGCTCAGCCCCGTTTGGCTTCTATTATAACCCTAAATCTCTCATGCATATCTCCAGTGAGATCTATAAGTACATGAAGAAATAAAAAAAGCCCCATGCTTTCTTCACGGTCCTTTGAAATTTATTAAGATTATGCAGCTTTCCCTTTCTCAAGTTCGGGCAGTAGGTCCAAATCTGACTTTTTAATCTATCCAACACACCCGACATAGGGCCGAATTCAAGATATAAATGTGCAGACCAGTCAATTGGTGGGGAAGGGCCTCACTTGAATATCTTGCGTTGTGTAAAACACAACCTGCTTAGAGGCACTATCCTGCATCGTAGAAAGCCACGGGTTTTTAAAAACTATACTATCTTTCAATGAGAGCTAACTTCTCTCAAAGTAAGAGGCACAGTTAGTGACCCAATTTTTCTATTCTTGACGAGCAGGTGCTAATCTCTAATCCTGGAAAAGAAGCTCAAATCATCGGGCCTTTTCAATTTCTTGTCAGCTCGTCAATAAAATAGACGGTATCAATTTTTAAAAAATCTTTATCTCATAGTTAACCCAAGAATCACTTATGCTAGAAATTATAATACTGACCTTTCTAGTTACCCACACTCTTTTATGCCGCCTTGTCGTTGTCCAAGTTTCATCATACCAAAAAATAGTCATCCATTCCACAAAAGTCCGCGAAAGACAAGCTTGTATTCATTCATTACACCATCGATTGGTCTCTAGAGGATAGGTGGAACGAGTTTAAAGTAAGATAATACTTATATCTTCCTCGAAGGAGGCAATCGTGATTGATTCATCTCTGTGAAAATACTAATTAGCTAGTGGTGTTAAGGTTCCGTTATTTGCCTAACTCACAACAATATATATTTAATAACAGCCTAATAGTAATGATGATAAATCTTGAGAATAGGAGAGCTCTTGATAGTAATAGTCATAGTCATGACAACGACAACAAGAACAGTAGTGGTCAAGAAAATCTTGATATTCTGGTACATTGGCGAGTGGTCGATATTGAGTATTTGAATTGTGTCGCATCCTAAGCGTTCAGGTCTTAAATATACGGTTAGTTAGGATAATTCACAGACTAGCAGGGAGATACCCCTGGGGGGAGTCTCTGAACCACTATACGGCGTGGGGTTTGACCCCCTTCGTCTTAATCCTTGAAAATTCCTACATTAGAAATCGGTCTTGATTTTCAATTAAAAAGATTAATACATCTTGACTTAAACGGTATTCATGCGGTGCCATGTCATGAGTCGGATGAGAAATGATTCCTGGTTGAAATATAGCAGATAGGTTTTGAGCATTCATGCGGTTTTCATCGGCCTTGGAAGCAAATACAGCGAGTAAATCTAGGATATACAGTAGTAACTGTCGATTAAGAGGTGGCATCTCTGTAATCAACTGCTGGTAGGTAGAGATAGCTACGTTTGCATCAAAGGTGTCATCGAGTAAAGGCCCATCTTCTTCAGCTCTGGATTCTATAATATGTCCTTTTAAAGGGGCCCGAAAACGGTCATATAAGTCCAGTGGAACAATTGGTTCTGGTAGTTGGTTTAAATATCTCCGCAAAACATTGGCAGCATCATGTACTGTATAGCCCTCCCAATCTAAACCTTTTCCATATTGGTCAGGTGAGTCAAAAATGGTCTTTAATTCCTTTATCCGCTTCTCGGAGCCACTTAATCGAAAAATCCCTTCCACAGTTGTTGCTAGCCATTGCTATTAGTTTACTTTACTTCTCTAAACATTTAAATATTCTAAAGATTGGATGTTTACCTTTCTCTTTTAGATAAACTCCACACTTGGCCACAACAATAGGAACATATCCATAAATATAACTCTTCCCTTCATCATCAATAAGTGATATTGCAACATTAGCGTACGTTATACTCTTTCTAAGAGGAACACCAAATATTCCTGTCGATTGTTCGGCTATTTTAGGGGAATATTAGCTTAAGTCTTTCATCGTACAGATGATAATAACGATAAAATTTAAACTTCTGCGTTCGAGGCCGAAAAATTAGAATCGATGCTTGTTGTAAATAAATTTACATTTTTTTTTGATTACAGCGCTACACCATACACTTATATGGGTAACATACCTAGTCCCTCATATTTATTTGCGGCGGGATACATTCAAACTACTTTCGCCCAGATGCGTATGCTTATACCTTGTCAAACGAAAAGAAAGGCTGCTTGTGGCTATTGATAGGTAGAGGAGCTTACCATTCTGATCTATAGAAGCCTTGTTTGCTTGATCTCTGAAGCTCTTCCACCAACTTTTCAACCCAGCTCTTGAGGGTGGGGATGCTGCATGAGCCTCATGACCAGGTGAAGTAGGCGATTCAAAATCTGGTTGAAATGTTGATGGTGCGCGAAGTTCCGTTGACATTTTTGACTCGTATCAAAGACAGTAGATAATACAGCAGTTTCAATATTTTCTTGCGATACGGAAGTGCAGTCGACTGATATATTTCCTATTAAGTGCAAGCTAATAATCTTCAAAGCTAAATTATGAGTCGCCAGGATTCTCCCCCGGAAAATGGCGTCTTTTCACGCTGGTTTAACTAATTTAGAGTCCAATCGCGTAGATGTTTTCAGCGTAGTGAGTTTATTCTAAAGATAAAATGCAGTTATATTTTCAGGGGCATTGCAGCCCAAGCTTGATAGAGCAAGTATAAATAGTTAGGTTGGATATCAATGAGTTAAAAAGTTGACCTGAAGATCGGCACCTATTAGTTTGAAGAGTAGCAGGCGGAAAGTGAGAGATTCAGAAATCAGAATGGCAATAATGGACAATGAGTGTAGAAGTATGTGAGTGAATAATGTTGTATGGGAGTGAGGTAGGTGTCGATAATTAGTCAAAATCTCAAAGGGAAAGCGAGCGAGAGTCGGAGAGGTGCTGATGTTGGTGGAAGACCGGACGGACAAATCGACTAGCGTAGTGGCAAAGAGTCTCAAAATGTTTAGAGTAGCTAAAACTAGCTGTCGTCCCGGGAGCTACAGAATCGATTAGTTTTAGTGGGGCCTGGAGGTTGCGTGCAGCAGATATTTTAATTGCGGCACAGAATCAGACAAATCGATTTAGTAATAGTTTAATTGAGAAATATCGGTATAATTCGTGACAGTGTATAATAGACTATGATTTTGCCCTTCTTTATAATCGATTCCTACGGCGGGGACGAAGTGGCTGGTTGGGATATGTTGTAGATTCCATTTTGGCACAATGTTAGTAAGTAAATTAGCTAGCTGTTTGCACTAGCTTCTTACTTATCCTTGCCACAGCTTTCAGATGCGAACGACAAATATAAACGCTTAGTATTTTTTGCTAACAGAAAGGAGCATCTTGAGAGTAATACGCTTCCAAGCAAGAAATATTTGGTCGTTATTTCTTCTCTATTCTAGCTACTTATTGATTCGCCTTGTTAGTAGCCTCTGTATAAGCCAGTAAACAGTTGTCTGCATATCTATGAGATGGAAGGGTTTGTAATTGTCATAAAAATGACCGTAAGCTAGATGCTTTTGGCTAATGAATGATCAGACTAACGTCATCTGAGCAAAAAGAGCTCCAGACACGCATGGAACGAAAACAAATGAAAGAGTTTATGGGAGTGAGTTGTCTGTTTCTTTTCTCATGCCATCCCCCATGAACGCTAAACAACATTCTTTCTCTTTTACAAAAATTTTACTTACCCTAACTTGAGATCGCTCAGTTTGAGACTTAATAGCAAGTGTTCAGCGGAGATAATGAGTGAGAATAGGTATCGAATAATGTCTATAATATTTCGTATTGCAAATTAATCTATTACTAATTATTTTCTACCTCTACCGCAGATGTTTTCCAATCTAGTTTCACACTGCTTTAACGCTTGTGTTGATGATTTTACTACAAAATCACTCATTCAACGCGAGACAGGTTGTGTCAATCGTTGTGTTCAAAAGTTTATGGCGGGTAGTGAGAGAATTGGACAAAGGTTTGGAGAACAGCAAGCACAGATGATGAGCAACCCACCACCTGGACGATAATGGACAAAGTCTATCGCTGCTCCCTCACTACCCCATAAGAGGCGGTATTTCATATTTTAATTACAGCTCTCGGAATTTGAGGATTTCCTCTACAACAGCAGCAGTCAGCAAACTAGGGAACTTTTCCTCGTCCTCAATATTTTGAATTTCTGGTAAAAAGGACTCAATAAAAGATGGAGCATCGATGCAATCGAACGATCCTAAATTTTAGAACAACGCGTTTTCACATCCAAAATGACAGGAGCCAGGATGAGAGGGAATTATCACGACTCACCAATTTAACTATCATGTAACTTATTGGTCAATATATCTTATATTCAATTTCCCGAAGAGTTGTGGCTCATCATAAAACTTGTCATTCAAACTCCTCTCATCGGGATTAACGTGGTTAATTATTGTTTTTTGTTCTACATAGCGATTACTTAATACAGGTTTAATATTTAAAAGTGAAGAATCATCAGATTACTCGAAGCTTAATGCACAGTTAAAACCACTGATCCATTAAATTATGCAGAACCGACTCGATTTATTCACAGTTAGTTACTAAGCCAATAATAGAAGCTGCTAAAGTGACATTGGACTGTTCTTATTGTATCCTCGATTTATAAGAAAGTAATAGATCTTGCTTATGTACACTCTACATACTCCTGCAGGTATTTCTGAAAACAAAAAAGACCTTTAATTGTTTTAAGTGCGAAATATGACTATAATTTTCGGGAGTGCTGGAGATATTGCATGCAATATAAAGAACAAGATATCTAATAAAGTATAAGAAACAGTGTGAGCCTACTCTAGCCTGTAATATGTGTGTCCGTCGAGCCTTCCTAACATCACGAGAATTCCGGACTTTTCAAAAGCTCAAAAGAAATTAGGTATTGAAAATATTTATAGCACTAACTTTGAATTCGCACATGCATTGTGTAAGTTTCAATGCACATCATCAGATGTAGAATATATATGTATATATTTTTGAATAATCTCTATTTTCTGGTCCGGTAGATTTTCTAAATTGCAATATGTTCTCACTAGAGATCTTTGTGCAGTCTTGTAGGCTCTGGATGATAATAGCGTTTGCTTTCATGCGAGCTGTTGAGCACAACGTTCATGGCTTCCGGATTCCAGTATAATAAATGAAAACAAAGAAAGTACGGAAGATTATCTCTATCTTTTGTGCTAGTGTCAGTAAGAGATGCTGGAAAAACGTCATGATAACTCGTTACTATTTAGAGTTTCATTTAATAGCTTTGACGAGGTTGAATTAAATAAATATGGTCCCTAATTATATTCAAAACTACGTCATTAGCTCAAAATTAAGCTTGTACTAATAGAAATGCACGAGCCACCGAAGAGAGTCCAGTTTTTAAAATAGCTCAATGTGGATAAAAATGAAATCTACCAATAGAAAAAATTGAACGGCCAAATAATTTGCTTCCAGCGAAAGTCTTTCATCCTTCTTGAAAAAAATTTAGATCTTGTAAGTCCTACGTAATAAGCTGTACAACTTATAGCTAAGAAAAGGAATTTCTCCCGAGCTAATATTCCTTCTGTGAATCATTACTGTCTAACTATTTGCCAACCTGCAATTGAGGCATGTTTTGTGCAATAAGCGTGAAGTTTCATTTAATGTAATAATTTTGTCAAACTGTGTATGTAAATATAAATCACGTGATAACAATAACAGGTGCAAGATTGTAATAATAAATGCCATGTGATTACAAAGCTACCGCACTACATCCCCCTTGAAACTGAATGCGTTAATTCCATTTTAATTTAATCACAGAAAGCTGTGTGTTTGATACGTTGTAAAGATTTGATTAACCTATCGGCTTTGCAAAGATCTGTTGGGGTATATACTAACTTTGTGGGGCCTTCTTTGACTTAGTATCGAACAGTGGATTGTATTATATTTATGAGCTTAGGGAAGTAGTACTACGCATGCTGATCTTGTGAGCTAAGAACAAAACTTCATATTTTGATTGATTGAAGGTTTCTGGTATATTTTGTGATGCCGAACCATCGCTACTTATAATCATGTGCGGCCGCTAGCTGGCTTCTATGCACATGATCCGCTGTGTGCAAACATTACAAACTACTCTCATGATGTGGTATTGTTCGTTGCTTCGTTGATCCAAGTACCTGTTTCCTCAAAGGAAAAGAGTTTTCATGAACGCGAATATCACGCCTTACGATTATCCTTTTTGTGTCAGGATTGAGAATCAAATGACCGCCTTTAAATTCTGTGCCGACATATATACCTTCATGAGCTTT
>MCFK01008772.1:0-17636 GCA_003610855.1 Erysiphe neolycopersici | reverse complement strand
AGGTCCTGCACCTCCGTAGGGTAACTTGACGGGAAAATTTTTTTGCACCTCCAATTACCCCTGAAGAAGCTCGGTTATTCTTTTTAATACGCTAAAATATCGGTTTTGATCCTAGACCCCTCGACCCCAGTCAAAAAAAATTATTTGAAAAGATCAAAACTATCGAATCCAATATCTGACTTGTGTGAATCCAAATAAAATCTTAACATTGATTCCTCTGAGCTGATTCCAATATCATAATATTTATTCTAAATCTACTAAATAATGTTCCAACATTTTAAGGTCGAACAATATCACATAAAATGATGTATAATTAGTGTTAGTGCTAATCTATCGAAAATACTGATGGATGCCCACAATGATTTTTGACTCATTCATAATACTGAAAATTATCACACCATGTCTGATCAACTTGATTTCACCAAAGAATTCTCAAACTATAATGAATTTGATTCATGACTTAAGACGGAGCAAAATATCATAAAGTGGGATATACATGACAAAAAGGGAGCCACTAAAAAATCAAAGGTAATAATCAAATAAATAAATAGAAAGCTTTGCAAGTTTTAATAATCAACTAGGGCTCTAGTGGACGTCCCTCAAAATATGAATGGACTCATTACTATCGTTGTCCCTTCGCCGGTCAAAAGAGAAAATGTACGCCAGTTGAAGGATCAAAAAGAAGAAAAACTAATAAAAATATTAAGGTCGGGTGTAAAGCAATTATGAAAGTTCATAAGAAATTCGATTGCAACACAATAGTTTTAAGTTTGACACATCACACTAACCATACGAGGGACTCAGCATTCATTTGGTCTAAACATAGACTGTCACCTAAATTCAAATCTTGGCTTCAAAAATTTGTTGCGTCCAGAAATAACTGGGCATCTCGTAGAGCCTTGATTCGACCGGACGAGGCTGCTTTAGATGTGTTAGAATCTGTGACCTTGCTTCAGTTAAATACACCCGTCCAGATTCCAGAGGTGAGCCGGGTGAAGCTCTAGGACTTTGTTAACGTCGGACTCTCTCATCTAAAGGGTTTTGCGCAGCTTTACTCAAATTTAGAGTGAGTTTAATAAAATATGTTGAATTCATCAAAAATGAGGGCGGTATCTCCACTTTTGAAGAGCGGAATATGGGACGGTACGTCAACTCCAAAATATGCTTGCTACTACATCTAATTATAATATTACATGTAGCTCAGCTCTGGACTTTTACTTTGCATTCAGTACCGCTTGGCAAACTAAAATCCTAGAGAAGGATCCATCTTTGTCCTGCCAAGATGCAACGCACAATACATGTGCTGCACTCGATTACTCTCGTATTTCAATCTTGCATACGATTGTTCTCACGCATACTGCAGTAGGCTGTGGAGTGCCTGTCGCCTTCATGGTGACGATTTCCGAGACCAAAATTCCTTTGGAGTTCTGGTTGAGGTGGTTGAAATTGAATACGTCGATGACAGAGTCACCGACATTCATGATTGATTGCTGTGTAACAGAAATTTCAGGTGTAAAGGCTGCTTTCTACAGTCCCACCACCCGGTTTTGTCATTGGCATTTTTTCCGATTCATTTGGGCCAAGGCCAACAGCAAAATTAGAGATACGTCTATCAGAGTGTCTGTTATGAAGGAATTCCAAATATTCCTCCGAATAAGGACAGGTCAAAAATTCTTGGAAATATGGGAAGCATGTAAGCAAAAGAATGCAAATGAAGGGAATTGGATAAGGTACCTTCTTGCACAGTGGATGGCTGAGTCTTAGAGGTGGTGGGTGGATGGGCCATCGAACAGTGAGTCATTAGCACAAAGACCAAAGAGCTGTCAATTAAAAATTTATTGAACATGCAAGAAATACACACCAATAATCTTGTCGAATCCTGGCACAATACTCTCAAGTCTTTTTACTTGAGAGGTGCCCGGAGACAACAACCAGATATTTTGGTGTATAAACTCTTGCGTGAAGCCCTAATGGACTTGAGATTGAAAGTTGCGAACTTTATGAATGGATTTGGGCGAAGACAGATGTGTCGTGCTGAGACAGATCAGCTTAGTAAATGCTATGCAAAAGCTGAAGATGACGCCTTGAACTTTTTGTTAGCACATATTTGTCTGGGCGTAAGAGGGATTCGGAAAGTATGGTCCTGATTAAGTCCTATACTAATAGCGATGTAATCTACACCGTTTCCCTGAATGACAGCAGTATTATCTCAAGATATACGTGTCCATATATAGTTGAAAAACATATAGCGTGTAAGCATATGTACATGGTCAAACGTCTTCTAGGGTATGCTGTCTTTTATGATTCAGGAGACTATGCTGGCCTTCGTGAAAGCTCTTCGTTACTCACTGATCCATTGCCGTTAATGT
This sequence comes from Erysiphe neolycopersici, assembly GCA_003610855.1. Classification (NCBI taxonomy): domain Eukaryota; kingdom Fungi; phylum Ascomycota; class Leotiomycetes; order Helotiales; family Erysiphaceae; genus Erysiphe; species Erysiphe neolycopersici. The sequence goes on along the minus strand of MCFK01008772.1, from coordinate 15,267 downwards.
CTACAGAGGGATTTTGCCATAAATCACGTACAATTTGACAAATTTTGCACCTCCTGTGTCAAATTATGATGGAATTGAACCTGAGGAGAGAGAACTAATGTTTTATTTTCAAGAGACTTACTTTACGTTTCAAAGATCAAGGAGGCGTTCAAATTCTACACTTACATAAAGACAAAGTTAGATTTTAAAATATCACAATGTGTTGTTTCTTTACAAATAAAGAAAATATAAAATATATTTTGCTTTATATATTATGATGACAACAAAGGTGTATTTATATTGAGAATCAGATGTGAGTCCTACAAACTTAGTGAGTACTCTCTTAATGCGTAATGGTTATTAAAATAATTTGATGTCTTGAGCGGGCTGCTCGCTTTGCTATAACTTCAATAGCATTAGAGAACCTCAAGTAAACCACTCACAATCTTATGACTTCATCTCCCGCTTAAGGATTTGCGGAACATTCAATTGCGGATATCTTCAAGGTCGTAAAACAGATCTTAGCTAAGCTCGATCCCCTCCCTATCTTTCGCCAGCCTTTCATTTATGACAACCAAAATTTATATCGGGTTCATTACAGCTACAACAATTAAATTTTTGTTTATTAACGCAAATTTTGATTGGATATGAATTAATAATACTACGAAAGATCTACTAATGACGATAAAGCTCAATAAATGAAGTTATATTCCTCCTTGAACTCTTGCTTGCCCAACATCAACTACAACACCTTCTACCCCAGCAAACCTCTAGTTTAGATCAATTCTAATTCTTTTTCTTGGGCGATTCTTTATGTCTGCCTCATCAAATAATATTTTCAACCATTTATTTTCTGATTTTAAGGCTGCTATTTGGGTGTTGGCTCGCTGAAGTGCTTTACCACATTTCCGAGGAAGCGCTAGGTTAGTTTTAGAGATATTCTCAGATTTCTGTATACTTTGCTGTAAATTGTATACATCTAAAGCACTTTTAGGGGTGTTCAAATCTAATTGCCCTTCGTCTTGTGATTTTTATTTTTGGGTCTTGTTACAACATCCCAAGTGTGAATTCTTTCAAGTAGATTCATTTTTTCTTTAACTGCTCTCCCCCACAACTCATGGTCGTCTGAATTCATAGCCTGTTTGAAAGTAGCTGGTTCTAATTTTACCGCATATGCCTAATATTGCTGTGTATTTGGATCCATACCATCCTCAGGGTTCGCTAGTTTCCTATTCTGAGTGCTTCTCCTAGGTAACATGAGTTTCATCCGCGCCGGATAATTCTGTTGAATCCAAATGAATTGGTGGAACCACTGTAGTACTAAGAATAATAAGGCTTTCATATGGCTTTTTAGATGTACCAAGAATCGAGGATCTATTAAAATCTTGTAGTGGGGTGAAAGGCATTGGTTTTTGAGATGGACCAGGAGTTTTTACAAGATCTTTAAGTACTTGAGTGAAGACGGGTGATAATGGAAGAGTATGAATTTGATGTTAAGGAGGAATTGCTTTAAAATTTGGAAAAATTTCCGATAAAATTGATGATCGGTTAAATTCAACAGTAACTTCCCCTGACTTTGCAGCCGTGAAAATAACTTGTCGAGCTATTTGGATGACTCTTTAACTCGGGATTTAAATTCGGTAAATCTTTGTAGATCCGGTGTATCCAAAAAAATATTCATTCCGTTGCTCTTGGTTGTAGCTTAAGGCCGCTTGGTCTTGTTTCAACTGTTATCTGGACATAGATTTTACAACTAAAAGGATGAACTGTCATTGATGGAGATATCACTCCAATTAATAATTCAATTGGCGGTTTATTTTCAATTGTAGGATGTGGAGTTCGATTGTATAAATAAACTGCATTGGCAACGGATTCTGCCTAAAGAAACCTCGGGAAGTCAATTAGCATTGCTCTTACTTAGGTAACAATTGTACGATTGAATCTTTTTGCGTCATCATATAACTCGTATACATATGGTGGCGAGATTTCATGATCAATACCGTTGTTCACAAAGAAACGTTTGACTCTATTATAAATATATTCTCCACCGTTGTCAGAGAAGGAAGTATTGATAGAAGTCTTGAATTGATTTTGGATTCGAATTATAAAATCATGAATTGCTTGATAAGCATCACTTTTATTTCTAAGAAGTGAAATCCATGTATATCTAGTGTAATCATCGATGAATGTAAGATAATATCTTTTTCCTCCAAGTGAGTCAACGGAGAATCTACCTCAAAGACCGGAGTGGATAATTTGGAATGGCTTTCTAGATTTTCTCTATTTCGAGCTTTACGATTTGTGTATTGATTTGAAAAAATGTATGCAGGGAAGTTAAATTTTTACCTATTTGGAATTGTTTTTGCTTATTGTTTTCGTAACTTTGACATTACATTTTCACCAGGATGACCAAAAATAATATGAGCTTCCATATAAGAGGTGAAAAAATTATTATATTTAATTTCTTGGATTACAAATTGCTTAGAAGAATCCAAAGTTGCAAACATCCATCCTTGTTCATTAAACAAAACCTTTCTTCTTTCGTTCTGTGATACAATTTTAAAACCTTTTAACTGACTTTCAGAAATTAAGTTTCCGCCTTTCAATTGTGGAACATATTATACATCGCGGATAGTTAATGTACTGTTTTTACCAGTACTTCTCCAGAGATTTAAGCTAAGATTACCTTTCCCTTCAACAGGAACTTCATATCCATATGTAATAATTACAACACCTCTGAGATGTTTCAAGCAGGTAAGAAATTCTTTCAATGAATTCGTATGTGTGGAACATCCAGAGTCAAGGATCCAGAATGATGATAAAGTTTCAACCAAAGATAAAAAGCCTTTAGCGTGTGACATCAGGAATTATGATCTGGTGGAGATCATAGTCCGGAAACGGGGTAACTTTTGCTTTGTTAAAACTCGATAAAGATTTATTGTTAAATTCGGACTTTTGACGTTTATGTTCTTTCAATTTTCTACACTGGTTATAAGTGTGTCCTTTATATTTATCTCCATTCTTTTTACACCATGTGCATTCCTTTAATTTGTTGTTATTATGTGATTTCTCAAAGCCAAAGTAAGCCTTAGATGAGGATGAATTATTGATTAGCTTGAATGAGTTCATATCATGTAGTCGGCAGTTTACATCAGCGAATCTAAGGTTTTCTTTTGTGGTAAGATTATCAATAATGTTATTATAAGAAGGGAGGGGAGGTAGAGACAAGTACATAATCTTGGCTTGTTTAACAGAGAGAAATATTCCGATGTGCAATTGCCTCAGGACGGGTGGATCCAGAACAGCGAGAGTATATATAAGAGTATACGGTTTTGAATAAGGTGATATGATTAGAAGTAACTTCTCCTTCCCCCATCCTTAGTTCTAATTCCTTAAAGAGTTGAATAGTCAAATTTGTGGTTTCGTAGTCATATTTTTCTTTTAGAAGTCGCGTCGCTACTCTAGTCGAGTCAGGCTCTTTGTCACATGAGCAGACCAATTCTTGTAACTCATCCGAAACTCCATTAAGAATCGCAGAATGAGCTGTATCGTTTTTATCATTCTATCTTTCAAGCCAGACGTTGTAGCCTTCATTTGATTCCTCTTTTCGCTTTACTGGTTGGATTTCTTTGTCTTCTCCATCGCTAACGACTGTTCATAGTTTGGCTCCCCTTCGCGCACTCATGTTGAACAGTATGTTAACGGCTAGGGTTTTACGGTCAGTGCGCGTAAAAAATGCTCATATATAGTTCATATTTATCTATAAAGAGTCTAATACGTAGGGAAAGTAAACTATGTTAAAAGCCGTTCGGATATTGGTAATGAACGAAGAAAATCTGCTTTTGCTTCTCACCAAATTGTTGTTCGTCCACAAACGTCGTAGTTAAGAATAAGTCGCCACACTGACTCTCTTATAGTCCAGAAAGTCTTCTAGTTCTTCTTTTCAGCGTTCTTCTTCGCCAACCCTATCCCCTCCCCTTTGTATTAGAAAGGACCCTTCCATCCCGATATTGTTAACACCCTCGCTACCTCGTTAATGTTCATTTTCGTTATATCTATACCCACTAGGTATAAATCCCCTTGTCCATCTTCTTCACTTCCTACAGCACGCTCAAAATCCACCCCACCACCTCTTCCATCACGTATCCCTTGGTCATGTTCAAGGGCGCCATCTCCAAGAAGTTCACCTTAACTAACTTTTAGTTGTCCGTCGCCGAAGTCTGGTGATACTCCTCTCTCATCTTTGGTTCCTCTAGCATCAATGTTACTGCGTCCGGGTTCTTTGTCTCCTTCAATACGTTGTTCCAGAAAGCCTCGCATCCATTCTTGGCCAACATGTGCAATTCCGGGCACCAGAACATCTGCACTGAAGTCATCTGCGAGAGCAGCTCCTTCAAGGTTATCAACTGAATCGGAGAAGACAAGATTCAGTTCAATAAGTTCAAATCCGGGTTGCAGTGAGGGACGTTCACTGCCGGGAAATTCATGGCTTTCGGCACCTCTGAGACGTATTGGCAGATGTTCGAGTCTATGAACGCAATTGTCCTCAGGAACCAAGTTACTTTTTTGGTCTTCTCGTCCAATGTCTCCATTGCCCTCAGTATCCTCATTTCTTACAAATCAATACTGGTTCAAATACCGTTCATGGTCTCGATAATATGATGAGAGGAAATTTAGCTGATAATAACTTTTTTTTTAATGGCCATGATAATATATTTCCACGTCCATTCAATTCTAGTTACGCTCTAACTACTGTTTTTAAGTTTCAAATATACCCTTCATTCTTGAAGCAGTAAATAAAGAAAATCCACTTTATGTACCTGAATTTTCTCATGCTAGCCATCAACTTCATAGTTATAGAGGTGTCTCTTTAACCTCTATTACCACGCCGATGCAAAGTAATAGAGAAGACATGTGAATATTGCTTTACACTGGAATTCGTAAATGACATGCTTGAAGAGTTAAGCTTGGATGATCCAGCAGTAATTTATCATGATAGTGATACAGCAGAAATGGCTGCTTTAATTATGAGCTTGCACGTGGTTTGGTGGCTGGGTAAAGATAGGAGCAATCCCTGTCGCCTGTTCCTCCAGACGTGGGAACGACCACACACATCATACTTACTGCAAAATCGACGCATCATTGTACTCATTAGTGGCCAGTAAAAATCCTGCGAAATGATTGCTAAAGTATTATTTCGACCTAGGTACCCTATTGCGCGTGAGTAGTGGTTTTTTTGAATTAGAGCTGATTTGGAAGATGTCGAAGCGCTAGATTTATTCAAATTAAATCTCATACTAGGAGATGGAGCGGATGAAAAGCAGCTGCACGACAGGGCCCTATTACTAAAAGAAAACAACGCTAGCTGTCCCACTTAGTCACATGATAAATTCATATATAAACACCAATGCGTCCCCAATTGAGTCTTTCATCATGACTTTGTCAACACAATAAACTTGTACGAGACAGCACAAAATTATACTCTAAAGTGTACTGCCCCTCCACAAAGTCATGAGAATAATTTTGCTTTATAAGTAGAATACCTATTGCTGGGCGCCTACATCTTAGGTATCGTTCTTGTTGCCTTTGAGGATGATAGGAATCAGTTGGGGTAACATATTTTTCTATTTTTTACTTTTAAGTATTTCTCTCAGGCATAATTTTTAATGCGCTCGAGTCTAGTGAGATTGAAAGATATCTCAAACTATGTAGTCTCCAAAAGTCATCTGCACTCAAAGCATCAATATTTTATATGTACCAAATCATATCAAATTATAAATGTGGATATCCGCCCGAACTTTAACATTGTTTATAAACCAGTACTATAATTCAAAGTTACTCTCTATGGACTGTAATTTTCTTTACTATAAGTAGAAATAGGTGATAACAACCATAAATTGTCTCCATCTTTATATTCTCTTCACAACTCAGCATCTCATAAATCAATTCAAAAAAGGAAGATTTCTATCTCTAATTTCTATGGAATAATTGTGTCGCCCTTAATGTCTCAAATTCAAAATTGTGGAGACATCTTTAAGGTGACTTTTATCAAACTCAAAATACGGCATCGGTAGGTGCTATTTGTCTTACCATCGCTTTCAGCACGAAAAAGTGGATTTAGTCACCCAGATGATAATCATAATGTTTCATCTCGTGACTATCGGCGTTTTTAAGAAGAGATATCAGTTTAGTTGATATTGCTAGATATAACGAAAAAGGCTGGGAACGATGAAAGTTTATGATTGTGCATTGCGAGAAAGATGGATAGAAAGACGGACAAAAACGATAAAATGATATATTAAATATTTCAACACAAACTCCTCTCTATAAGAATTAGAATATCGTAACCAGGACACTAATTTGGAAAACAAATATGGAACCGAGATAACTAAAACGTCAAAAGATTGAATAGGTCGTGACTAGGTAATCAATTGTTAAAGCTACAATAATGGGTATTTAGGAATTATGATATGGCAAGAACTTGAATTTTGAATAAAATTGTAAAATTTCTTTTTTTTCATTAAAGCGGGCTCCCCTATTCATAACTAATTATCATTAACTTTAATCATTCCCTGCCTACTGCGCCCAATTCTATCAGCTAAGCTCATATCACCTGCCTTCATATGAATCTTATTAATAAAATCGCCCTTCCCTCCATATCTTGTAGACTTTAATCGGGCTCTGTCCTCGGCTTCTCGTTCTAATTTTTCCTGTTTTTCGAGAGCAGCCAAGCGCTTTTCTCTATCTAAGTCCAACTTCGACGCATCCTTTTGCATCTCTTCTAGCCTTTGTTGCCGTTCTGCATCTTTACTTTTATAAGAAGATTGAGAGCTCTCTTTTCTTCGATCTTCGGTTTGGGCATAGCTTCTACTTCGCGCGCTTTTACATCGATAGTCTGATCTTTCACTTTTATAATCATCTCTACTGTCTCTTTGTCTTTTCTGGTGTTTTCTGTTCTCTTCCAAATGTTTATGATGTCTGTGTCGATGCTGAGACTTAGAAGATTTGTAATCTTTTTCCTTTTTCCCAACATCTTGGCCAGCCAATGCTAGTAGTTGTCTCCGCTTAAGGGGATCATTCATTACTGCTTCATAAGCAGCTTGTTCTTGCCTCTTGATTGCTAGTAGTGGATCTTCCCTAATTTTAGCATTTGTATCTCGTACGCTATTCACGCTATGTGAAGTTAAGAAGCTATTTTCGAAGCCTTGCTTCTCCAACATCTGTTTTTCGTCTCCCTTAATTAAATGATCAATACGCCTTTTTCCAAGCAAATAACCCTCCATTTCTTCTGTTGTTCCTATTTGACCATTGGCTGGGCTTTGATACATCCAGTCAACACGGTCCACACGTTTCCTACTGCCTGCTGCCTCTAATTTTGATTGAATCTCTTCCTTTGCACGTTCTTCTTTTAATTCTTTAATTCTTTGTTCTGTTCGTTTTCTCTCTTCCAATGCCTTTTTCTCTTCTTCCCACACCCGTTTCTGATTGCTCATAAGCACGGGATGCCATGACTTTTTTAAATTAAGATCGCCTCCCATTTTCTTTTCGATTTGAAAAAATTGTATTTAAAATTGGTAGACTTTCGAAGTAGAAGATGTTTAGGAAGTAATGTTAAGGAATTAGCTTGAAGATAGCGTACACGTGTTAATAGTTACATAATCAAATAAAACGCAAAGCCGATGGGTGTAATCAGACATCAAGAAAATATTATCATTAAACTACAGCCATATTGCTCTACTGTTCTATTATTCAAATTATTAGTCTCAGAATGTAAAATAATCGATAATTAAGACCCTCCGTAATTTCTAGCTCTACAAAGTGAACTCAAAGAAGATGTCTGATGACGATGATTTTATGCAAGACTCGGATGAAAGGTACGCGTAGTTCTTAATTCCATGATCCAGATGTTAACAGCTCTAGTTATGATTTTGAGTATGAAGAGGAGGAAGAAGAAGGAGAAGATGGTGATGTAAATATTGAAAATAAATACTACAATGCAAAACAAATGAAATCTTCTGAGCCAGAGGCTGCTATCAAAGAGTTTCTTGAAATACCGAGTCTTGAGAAGGAAAAAGGGGATTGGGGATTCAAAGGTCTTAAACAAGCTGTGAAATTAGAATTTACACTTGGACACTATGATAAGGTAATGTCTTGAGATAAAAGTCTGTTACGTTTTACTGCTGATCGTTAGGCTTCTGAACATTATGCAGAACTTCTTAGCTATGTCAAGAGTGCAGTTACCAGAAATTACTCCGAAAAATCCATAAATAATATTCTTGACTTCATTGAAAAAGGATCAGATTATCCTGATGCAGTGAGGTGTATGGAAAACTTTTTTTCACTAACTCTCAGATCATTTCAGAGCACCAATAATGAACGTCTTTGGTTAAAAACAAATATAAAGCTTGCAAAGCTATATCTTGACCGGAAAGACTATCTAATTCTTACTAGAAAGTTACGTGAATTACACAAAGCTTGTGAAAAGGATGATGGTACAGACGATCCAAGTAAAGGGACACATTCCCTAGAAATATACGCCCTTGAAATCCAAATGTATGCCGATTTAAAGAACAATAATCAACTAAAGCGACTCTATAATCGAGCACTAAAAGTGAAATCAGGTGTTCCACATCCGAAAATTATGGGCATAATAAGAGAATGTGGTGGTAAGATGCACATGAGTGAAGAGAATTGGAAAGATGCTCAAAGTGACTTTTTTGAGTCCTTTCGTAACTACGATGAAGCGGGCTCATTGCAACGTATTCAAGTTCTAAAGTATCTTGTCTTGACTACTATGTTGATGAACTCGGATATAAATCCATTTGAATCCCAAGAAACAAAGCCATACAAAAGCGACCCCCGTATAGTTGCCATGACAGATTTGGTTGACGCGTATCAACGAGATGATATTCACAAATATGAATCAGTTACGAAAAACAATATCGATCTCCTCGCAGATCCATTTATCGCCGAAAATATTAACGAAGTGACGCGAAATATGCGTACCAAAGCAATACTTCGACTTGTCGCTCCTTATACCCGTTTTCATCTTTCTTTCATTGAGAAATCCCTCCAAATACCTCTTGCAGAAGTTGAGGATATCCTAAGCTTCCTGATTGTTGATATGAAAATAAATGGTAAGATCAATCAGCAAGAAGGTACAGTACAGATTATTGATGATAGCGAAATTGATCGTTTTCATAGCATGCAGGAATGGAGCTCGGCCATTGGGAAATTGTATCGTACGATTTTCACCGAAGGCGAAGGCTTTAAAATGCCGGATATTACTTCAATTGAAAATCCTCCCTTGAGTTTATTTCAGGAATCTGTGACAAGCAGAAACGAACTATCAGGAAGTCTTAGTACAAAATCTAAATTTTATGAAAAAAGAGATTGAACAAATGCAACATGAAATTTCATTTCAATCTCATTAAACGGGAAGTGTTATTATAATTGGGCGTCTTATCGACGCTAATCATCGTAATAGGGAGGGTCGTACCTAGGTTTCGAAAATTAACAAATTTGTTATTGAGAAAAATCATTGGGCTTAGATAATCAAAATCTGTATATTGATGTCATCACGCATTTTTCAAAAATCGAAGTAACATACCTCCACCTCACTTTTTGATATTCGGTGCATCATCTTTGCAGAAATATTTTTGTGGGTGCGTCGAATATCACAGAGAGAGACATATATTACTTCGATTTTTGAAAAAATGCGTGATGACATCAATATACAGATTTTGATTATCTAAGCCCAATGATTTTTCTCAATAACAAATTTGTTAATTTTCGAAACCTAGGTCTGACTGTCTGAATAGTTTAAACTTATTTATGGCGGAATAATTACTCGTCGTATAAGTATAAAAGTCAGATTTTAGTGGAGGAAACTTCGGAATACTATCAGTTCAAGAGTGAAATGAGTAACTTTGTTATGATAAATTTTATTTAGGAAGAACCTGTCCTCCAAGCTAGGTATGACTACGGACTTTATCTAAGTATCCAAATAACTCCTTAGAGGTACTTGGTGTTTTGGTTACTAGTAATACATCCTTAAACCATTTCTAAGACATCTCGGATATACCCAAAATAAGAAAACACTAATCATCTCTTCTGAGACAACATTAGTAAGAACAGTAGTCTGGATAAAACATCACGTAATAAACTGAGACATGTAGGTGATTTCCGCATCAAACACTGAATCTCCCTATTATAAAACTCTAACCGTGTGAATGTAGTTGTAATATCAACATAAGGTTGCTGGAGAGATTTGGAGAATATTTGTTTGTTTGTTATTTTTACGTCTAAACTAAATAAAGGATACACCTGTATTTACAAAACCCGTAAGAGGCATAGGACGCCAAGGCTAATTAATAACTTTGGAAGTATGAGGTATCGATCACACTAGACTGGGGTGTTGCTACCTAGCTATTTACATGTGTAGAGAACTTTTTGTAGGTGGGCCATTCCTAATATAATCGTCACTAAGCTCAATATGCACTATGTGTCTAGAGCTTTCTTAAGTATAAAAGTTTTTTTTTATTTTTTTAAACATATGGTTAGATACCTGGCACTATACGCATGTATAGAGCTGTAGGAGTCTGGTGATTAATCTGTTATCGGGAATCTGGGGCAAATATCAGTGAAGAATTTTGTGGAATCTAACCACTTAGTAAGTAATCTTGCTCCTTCAAATATGCCTAAATAGTATTGAGCAGCATTTCTTAAGTTCTTGTAAAGCCTTTTCTTGGGTGGTGGAGGTTTAGGGAGACTACAACTTAGAATGTGTCTTGGAGATTTTGGGGCTTTACAACTACATGTGCCTAGGTAATTAACGTGTTTAAAACGATCATGGTATGACTCAAAGTCACCGTGCACAGATCGTGAAGCGTAAATATGAGAGAGAAAGGGGCGAGAAAGTGTTAGTTCGCGAGGGCAACGTTCAAATCTATCAATACAGAGATCTTTGTAGGTCTGAGGAGCATGTTGTACCCAATAATCTTTGAGTGCTACTTGTGTTTTCTCTTTTGTCCAGGCTGTAGCACTCTTAAAGGAAAGGGGGATGGGTGAGAGATCATGAGCAGTATTAAATTCTCGTGCCTCTTTTGCTGCTGTATCTGCTTGTATATTGCCCAAGTAGTCCGAGTGACTAGGAATCCAGTAAGTCTTAACTAATCCGGGTAAGGTATGCGGTAAGAGATTGCGAAGTGGCTACTTTGTAGCCAGCGCTGCAAAATTAATGAAAGTTGTTTGTGGGGAGCAAACTGGATTTTGGAAGAGAAGGCGGACAACTTCTTGATTATCTAACAATATCCAAAGATCATTCGAAAATCGTGCTGTTGGGGGTTGTAGAGCTGCTTCTATTGCAGCTTGTGAAGCGAAGACTTCTGCATCAAATATGGATAGAGAGGGGCTAAGTTGGATAGACTTTCTTGATATAATTCGGCCAGCTTGATATATAATTATGCCGGCCCCAACCTGAGAGTTGGGTGCAGAGTTGACATAGCAGGCGTCTGTGTAAGCTACGAGGTCCTGAAATGGGATGCCAATTGGAAGAGGGAATGGACAGTGGGTAACTCTTTTAATGCCAGCATGCCAGCTTTCTTCGTGTTCCCAGGGAGGGTTGATCAATGATCGACATTTTCTACATCTGGGAGGCTTAGAGCCCATCTAGCGAGGCGGGATAAGTTTCGATTATATGTTCTAGCCCAAATAATCTTTTTTTTCAATGAGTGGCGAGCATTTAATCGGTGGGTACAAAGGATTTCCTTTCTAGCTTTCTTATCTAGTTCAATTTCGGGAGGGAGTAATCCGGTCTCTCTAAAGAGAGGAGAGGGAGTAGTACGATACACTGGAAGTATAGCTCTAGCCCCAGCTAGGATGAATTTGCGAATTAGGGAGACGTGTCCTACTACACGGTTAGAGATCCATCGCCCTTGTGCTGTAGTTCTTTTGAGCCCTGGCAACCAAGTCTCAGATGCAAAATATGCTATGGGTAGGACACAAGCTAGGACTGCTTGGCGCATAAGGATTGGAGAGACACCTTTTGGGGTATTTGAGAGGCAACGTAGTGTATTTGCAACTTTAATTGCTTAACCAGTGAGAAGCCGTATGTGTCATTTAAAGGACAAAGATTTATCAAAGTATACCCCTAGCCATCTGGTGTAAGGGAGGGATATATTTTCGGATACTGATATGCTTCCATACGTAACTGAGGGAGTTTTATTTGGGTCTTTATCGCTGCGACGTTGAGAGAAGTATATGAGTTCTGATTTTCCTGGGTCGAAAGTGATGCCTTCGGAGTTTCCCCAGTCTAAAGCCTCCCCAAGTGAGTTAGAGAGGGAGCAGCAATTATCATGTAATGAGTTATAGGTAGCTAGGATTGCAACATCATCGGCATAACCAAATTTCTTTAAAGGATTGCCTAATTTGAATAGAGGAGAGATATACAACATGAATAGTATCGGAGATATTGGGGAGCATTGAGGTAGCCCGCATAAGATACTTTGAGGTGGTCCTGTTTTACCGTCTAAGCGAACCTTACTGAACGGTCTGTAGCAAAAGAGCTAACCCATCTCACCAAATTTTCGGGCCAGCCTTGGTCTCTCAAATGCCTGATAAGTCTGCCAGGTAAAACGGTATCAAATGCTACTTTTACATCTAGGGTAAGCATAATCGCAGTTTTTCCTTCATTTGGGGCGCGTTCTACGTCGTGCGTGAGGCATGTAGTTAGATCAACAGATGATCTGCAAGGTAAAGCTCCAAACTGTTGGCAGGCTAATATTTTATAGCGTATAGAGATCCATGCGAGTCGCTTAGCGAGAAGGCGCTCTAACCCTTTTCCTAGAACTGATAGGAGCGCAATTGGTCTGTAGGAGCGGTGAGAGGATAAGTCGGATTTATTAGGCTTCTGTATCATCGATAGAATGGCAAGTCGGAAACACTTGGGGTGGTGTCCAAATGAAAGGCAAGAACTAAATAGAGATTGAACAAGGACTTTAATGTAGGGCCAGGAGTACTTTATGATTGCATTAGGGATCTCGTCCGCGCCTGGTGCTGTATTGCTAGCATGTAAAGGAGATTTTTGGATTTCTTCGGTAGTGAGTTTGGGGAAAGGAAGAGAACACCTAGGGACCATAGGGGAGTATATGGGAATATCGCCGACTTCAGCCGAGCTAACTAGTAGATTATTAATGAGTTTTTCTCTTTTTTCCTCAGGGTTACTAGTGGGAGGTCTATCTGGATGTCTAGGGTCCCTTAGTGGAGAAGAACGGTATGTCCTTCTTGTCTGATGCTATTTTACCATAGAAAAGACATCTTTACTTGAGCTGACTTCCTCTATTTTGTTTCTGTTGTAAGTTTCTTTTGATTTCTTAACAACTAAGCGGTACTGCTTTTTAGCCTTTCTATCTTCCTCAAAACTAAGATTTTGTCGTATTTTTGCCTTGTATTTATGTCGGGCTTATTTGCATGTATCCGTCCACTATGGATTGCCTCTATTGTGCCCAAAAGAGCGCCGAGTCGACCCATTATACGCGGTATAAACGGCTTCCGTTATGTCCTCAGCTAGTTTATTTAGTGCTATTGAATTTAAGGTAGAGGGAATTGGAGTGATTTTGCCGATTTCCATAGCGAGAAGACGTTGAAATAGAGTGATGTCTAGAGTTTTGAGCCTTAATTTCTGTAAAGAATCAGGGAGTCTTGTCCATCCGATGGTGGTCAAAAGTGGTAGGTGGTGGTCTGATGTTGCGTCGAGATGTGTTGTAATACAACATATGGATATATTCATTATTTGACCTGAACCTAAAGCTAAATCGAGAACGTTTCCCCTGCTGTGCGTAGCCTTATCAGGGGGTGTGAGAAGAGTAAAATAGTTTTCGTCTGCCCATTTGACAAACTCATCAGCACCGAGTGTTCGGCTACGAAACCACGAAGGTTGCCAGCGGTTGTGATTCAAGTTAAAGTCTCCTTCCAGAAGACAACTACTTTTAAAAATGGAACCAGAGAGTGTGTAGAGCGATTGTAAGGGACTCTGATCTTGAGAGTTATATGGCGCATTTTATATATTGATGATATTTAGAATTTTCCCTGTAGGTGAGAGCAAGTGTAGGATTATTACATCTCTAGACTCTAGGAGGATTTGTTCCGTTTTGAGGCCAAGACCTCTGCGAACATATGTGATGACACGAGGTCTATTTGTCATCCAATCAATATTGGGAGAGTAGGATTCGTACGATGGATATTTCTTTGTGATCTTTCTAGAGTGATCATGATAGATATAAGGCTCTTGTATGAGGATCAAGTCTAGAGCAAGTTGATGTGCTTGATTTAGGGTAATTTCATGAGAATTTGCTCCACGGCTAACGTTGAGGGAGAGGATTGTGAGCGGGCTGTTATTTTTCCTGGAAATTTGATTATTTCTCATGAAGATATTGTTTGTCTATCGTTTTGTCATTTGTCTGTTGCTAGAACTTCGAATGGATTCTTATGCTGCGATCGATGGTTTGAGGCTGAGGAGATTTCAAGTGTTGCACGATCTTGATTACTATTTTGTTGGATATTTCTCGCATTACTAGAGGGACTTGTTATAGTAATAATTGCAGAGTTTTCGGCCAAGGGTTTAAGGCAGCCGGCCTTAATTTGGCACTCATGTCATTCTTCTGTGTATATTTTCTATATAGTGGAGATCTGCTCTTTAGTCTTTGGAGGACATGTAGCCTTTGTGCGAAGCTCACAAGAGGGGCTATCTGATGAATGTGGGCCATGGCAGTGGATGCATCGGGATGGGAATTTATGATCAGCAGGGCCGGCACAGAGATCTTCATGATTTTCCTCGATGTGTTGAGAGGATCCTCATAGACGGCATCAAGGAGTAGAGGAGCATACGCGACTATTGTGCCAGAGCCAGCAACGGGTATATTGGGATTCTGTGGTTCGGCGAGGGAGGATCCTTGTCAAGGTCCGACATCCGAAAAGAAATAGAGCTCGTGGAAGGTGATTATGTCTTTCTGGTAGCTGAACAATCTATGCGGTAGAAGTGGTTTCCGGCGCCTCTTTATTGTCTTTGGAGGGAGTTACCGATACTGGGCTAGTACTGGCTGCAGAGGTTATGGCCTTAGAGACTGAATCTGCGGTATCGGGTACTAATTGGTGCTATAGCTTTTCGTTTATGGTCCCGTAGCGTCGGGGGACGTTCGAGACACGGTAAAAAGTCTAAGGAGAAGTTTTTCAATGCGAACTTCCCACATATTTTGGGAGCCGAGATTTTAGTTTCAAGAGCATTCATGT
>MCFK01008761.1:3645-15471 GCA_003610855.1 Erysiphe neolycopersici | reverse complement strand
CTTGAAGTTCTTCTTCTTTCCTTTTCGATGACTCAACCGTTCTTTTATTCTCATGGCTTTTGCTGCTTTTTCGGGATTTTTAGCAGCCCACTTCGTGCCATCTGGGGTTTCGAGCCAATAGAAGCAGCTCTCGCGGAGGTGCCCATTACGTTTGCAATGCCTACCTTTTTATTATCAATGAAAACCCACAGATTCTTGGCAAAGCGGTTTGTTGAAAGTAATATAGCAGCTCGAATCCCGTGTAGTGCAACTTGTGCCTCATTATTCCTTCCAACTGGGTGGGCTCAAACACATAATTTAACGTTCATGTGTAAGATAATGAACCCTGCACCTGATTTGCCATTGGACGTTTTAGAACCATCAGAGTAGATAAAAATATCACTTTTGGGAAGTTTATCTAAAAATTCATAGAAGACACTTGATCTCGTATTAAAAGGGCTTGAAAAGTTTAGACCTAGCATTAGGATGTTTTCTCTTGTCTTATACTTTCCCCAGGGTGGAGTGGAGAGTGGGTCAATTTCTTCTGAGGGTAGTATCTTCCTGTTGTGAAATTTGCAAGACTTAAGCTTGAACAAACAAGGAATTTGTAAGTATACAAATAGTGGGAAATAAATATATCAACAATTTTGAAGGAAGGGGTTAGAATTAACAATCTTTAATCGGAAGTATTTTAAGAAGAATATCTTTGAGAGATGTCTAGTAATGAAGTAAAGATAAATTAAATTGTATATTTTTGTTTTTTCTTAATAATTAAAGGCAAAGCTCATGCCCATTTATGTACATGTATCTCTTATACAAAATTTATGTTCTTACTGTAAATAGAAAGTGTACCATATCATATAGGTTTCTCAACATTCTTGTTAGTGCAAAACTTTAGGCAGTGGTTTTGGAACATAAGCATGTCCAATATAAAAACCATGTCTAAAATATATAAGACAATGAGTGACAACCCAAGAAAATATGTCTTAGCAAAACTAAGGACAACGTAATGAAACCATATCCGGTAGACATAACCTATTAAATGCTATTTGTCTTAGAATTCGAAGTTATTAGTAAACCTTGTAGTTCTATTTGAAATGTTACTCTCTGACCAAGGGGTCACAATTTCCAACAGTTTGAGGGGAATATGGACCAAGGTATGATGGGTGCCAGTGAGGTTAGGGCCCCCAGGTAATATAATATTCGACCGAGAGAAACTGTTTGTTAAAGAAAGTTGAGGGTTGACGCCTGTGCCTGGATTATTAGATCCAGGCGGTGCGTTGTACAGATTAAGAGTTGAAATTTGTGGGCTTCGGGGTGTTTTGATAGTAAGGAGTAGGTCGCTTATTCCTACTTCAGTCAGTGCGAAGGGTCGTCCTTGGACAAATTTGTAATGTGATTCTTTTCTTGAATATGTAATGACTCGAGGTCTAACCGACCATTCATCAGTTGGGGTGAAACAGTCAAAAGCTGGGTGTTTTAATGTAATCCTCCTTGAATATCTCTAAATATATAAGGCTCTTGAATTAATTATAGATCGTTCTTTGATTTGAAGGCAACATTAAGTGCAATATCGCGAGCTACTGAGCTACAGCCCACATTTACAGATGAAATTTTTAATGATATAGTCGCAGTATTTATTCATGTGATTTGCACTATTTTCGCGGCTTCTGCCGTAAATGGGAGTTGAAAATACGGCAAATATGCCGCGAGCTGGAGTAAGAGATTCAGTGAATAGTTTTCTAACAATCAGGGGGTTTGATGGAGTTGCAGCTGCTTTCTCGGTGTTTGAAGCTTGGCTCAGTTGACACGAGATAATACTATTATCTTCTTGGTTTATCCGTATACTGTCAGAATAATGAATAATATTGATTCCAAGAAATTTTGTCATGTTGCCTAGGTCCTTTAGCTTAAATACATCAGCTAGTGCATTTACAGCATTATCTATTTCTTTGATAGACACAGAGAGTATCAAAAAATCATCAACATAGGTTAAAATAATTTTTTGGTTACGACGAAACAAATTCGTATCATATTTCAGAGGTTGGAAATCTAGATCAGTTAAGACTTGACGAAGTTTTATTTGCCATTTCCTTGGAGCCGTTCTTAATCCATTTATAGACTTGTTTAGTCTACAAACTAAGTTTCCGGCTTGTTCACGAGAATAAGGTTGTTCAATGAATATCAGACGATCAATAACAGCGTGAAGAAAAGCTGCCGTTATATCGACATGACGAATGTAAAGGTTATGAGTGGCTGCATAAGCTAAAAGCATTCGCATGGTAGTGGGAGGAAGTACTTCAGCGTAAGTATCGTTTGCAAATGGTTTTGAAAATACACGAGCATACCACCTTGCTTTTAATGATCCATTTGCCAGTCATTACTTTGCCATTTGCTTCAGCTTTAGGAACAAGTGGCCAAACATTTTTTTGAACCAAATTTTGAATTTCATTATCAATGGCATTGTTCCCTTCCTTGGCTCTGGGACCAGATAATGCCGTATCAATAATGAGTCGATTGGGGTTATGTATGAGTGATACTTGAGATTTAAGAGGAAATAAATTTTCCTGAAGACGAACGTGGCATCGAACAATTGTTCGATCTGTTTTTGGAGTAAATATTACATAAGCCCCAGTGGATTCAGTTCCAAGTTAAATTCCTCCATTTGCCTTTGAGTAAGGCTTGTTTTGATCGGGATCAAGCCAGAATGCACGGCAACTAAACGGACGAAGGTTTTGTATGACTGACATCATTTTGAAGACAGCATAGTAAGGGGAGATTGGAGCTACGCCATTCGGTGTAATATTAAGAATGTTAATTGAGGCCTTGAGAATAATTGGTCACAATTTCTGTCGGTATATTGTCTCCAAATCACGTATCTAACGTGTGGCTACAAAACCTCAATGACGCTCGTGTTTTTTATTTCTTTTGTTTACGTACATTTATTGTGGTCAATGCACGAATTGAAAGTTTGGCGCCTTAAAACAGGTAATTCAGTTACTTAGAGATTGGAGATGAGAGAGATAGAATATAGAAATTTATTATTTATTGTTGTTAACCAAATGATTACTAACTGCGCACATTTTGATATTCCGATTATACCATCTATTTCAATGGCAATCCAGACTGGAGATGAAGAGCCTGCATTTTCTCAATCACGGTTATAACATTTCTTTCAACAACACCATTTTGCTCTAGTGCATGTGATGATGATTTCCACGAGAAAGTAAAATTTCTTGAAGATCAGAATTTGTAAAATATCATGTATACGGCTCTACTCACAGTTTAGAAAATATTCACGGTTTCAGATAACGTGGTAGGAATTATTTAGATAAGTAGACTTAGATTAGTCCATAAGATCTAAGGTTTCGACCCTAGCATCCTATGTCCCTTATGAGATGAAAAGGTTATATGTAGTGTCCATCACTTAGACGTCAAATAGAATCATCATCAAGTACTTTTTAGCACTTTCACCTCCCTGTGAAGTCCTACGACACAGAAACTGGCTAAGAATCTTCAATTTTTGGTTCCGAAAATGTTCAACCCATGAATTCGGATAATTATTTTCACATAGATCAGAGTAAAAGTATTATTTTGAACGTGGCCAAGTAAGGTTTGTCATGCAAAATTAATTCGATAAGAGGGACTTTTTATTCCCAGCCAGCAAAAGATATTAGATTTTCAAAAAAAAAAAAAAAAGATCTTGCGTCCAATCTGAAAACTACCGCTTTTAAACAAATGTCAATTAGCCCGTATTTTTCTAGCTGGAGACTTCTGACATGATTACAGTGTTGCATTCTACTGTGATAAATCATTTTTAACTCTTACACTACCCTAAGGCTGACATCTTCTTTGTGCTTTCTCACACAATTTGATTTAGACAACCAAAACACCTCACTTCCCCATCAGTTCTCTGTTCTACACAACAACGACTACATATATTTTCGTAGTGTGTATTAAGTCTACTTTCTGTTGCGTGCTCGTTTGGTGAAAAATCCGAGCTAGAATCTTGGCTTTTTATACCTTTGTTTGATTCTATCCCCTTCCCATTACATTGTCTCAAACAGACATAACATGTACTTCTATGACAACTCTCACAAGTCGAGCAGAATTCAGTTTCGTTTTTATGCAAGGGCTTACGGCGACAGATATGACAAGCACGAATACAGCCTCGATCTCTCATCTCCTCGTTCCCGAATCTTGGATTGATGAAGTTTTCAGTTCTCAGCGACTCCTGTTTATCATCTCTTAGATCCCTAGAAAAATATGTAAAACATTGCCTTTTAGTGTATGGTTCACGTGAATTAGATAGTTTCGTAGTCTTTGATGGTGAGAACCTTCGATCGGATTCAATTATTTCTTTTGTTTGAAGATCTAAAGCTTCTAATCCATAATACTGAAAGCCTGTGGTTTCTGGGGTTTCGGAGAAGCGCGATATGGTTGAAGGTGTAGGATATTGAGTTTTTCCAGAGCTGCATTTTGATAATGTCAAATACGTTCCTGAGACCGCTGTATAGACGGAATATGTACCCAATTTCAAATATCACTTGGAATGATCCCTCTTCATCATACCTCCGTTTTCTGCTTTTTGGTGATGAGAACATGTAACAAGACACTGTTGCGGCTTTAAAAATCACATAGGAGTTCCTAGTATATGTTTGTTTAGAAATTTAGTTGACCAAGAGAATTGGGATTACGAGCTTTATATCGATTGAATATTCGGTGAAAAACACACAATATAAATTTCTTACTTACTGGAGTTGTTTGTATTTTAAAAATAAAAACGAGATAATCAATTTTCATTAATTTGTTTGAGTGTAGATCCCATTAACATAAAACTAACTCAATAATAGTTACGAAATTTGTGTTCCCTCCATATTAATACACAAGAAGTAAAGTGTCAAGCATAATGTTTGGCTTAGGACACGGGGAATTTCACCTCTCTTCACCGTATGATCTCTTCCCCCTAACAATATATATCATTGAGGAAATCACTATTAGCTAGACAAAATGTAATAGTTAATTTTCCTTTAGCAAATCAAATATGTGATATGTAGATGAATGAATGAATGAATGAATGAATACAGGTAATTATCTATGTTGCTAGAGAAACAGCTATTCAATATTTATTTACATGCTGATGTAAAGCACACTAATTTTTAAGGTTTTTTTCTTCCCCAAACCAAACTGATCACTTGCGTATATCTATCTACAAGTGAATGACGAGACATTATGGCCGGTCAGACATCTCTTTCGAAAAATAACAAATTATGTTATTGGCAAGTTTTATTATGCACTTAATGATCAAAAATCCCACAAAAATCACACCAATTTCATTATTACCAACTTTCGAATCCCAACCTCGCAATCAATTCGTTTTGAATTTACCCCCAAACTCGATGGCATAATATTATATCAATCCTATAATTCCAAAATTTTTTGCAGCAAGAAATGAGTTTCTGGAGAGTGAGGGCGGGACAAAACAAATAAAGCGTGTTTTTGATTTTAGATCAACGTATCTAAAGACCTGTAAATGCCGTTAATCAACCATATAAATTCCTAAAAAATTAGACTGAATGATAAAAATATAAGTGCAATAATTGTCTAAGTTTTCAAATTCTAGTTTTAAAAAAAACTGAATGTGATGTTGGGCTTCAAAGTTGGAGTAGATAGATATATGGTGATTTTGTTGTGGTTTTTGATTATCTAAGCATAACAATTTTTCTCAATACCAAATTTGTTATTTTGGATAGGAACACTTGCTTTAAGTTTGAGAGGCCCTATCATTTGCAATCAATCATTCATCGATCTTATAAAATACAAAATTTCTTAAATGTAAAGGTAAAATCTTTGCATCAGATGCAAAAACCTAACAACTAACTTCCTTTCCTTTAATCGAGATCCGATCTTTGGCGAGAAGAATCTACCAGTAATTCTATGCAATACTAACCAACCCCTTTTCTGAGCTTTTAGCTGTAAGTACAAAAATGAAAAAAATGAAAAAAATGAAAAGAGTATTTACATATCATAACGTTATTCTTAAGTTTAAGGACTTAAAATTGAAGACGATGAAAAATAACCCTCTTTATGCGATAGAGGTGGGCTAGCCTACAGACCATAAGAGAAAAAAAAACTATGAGAGAAAACGTTGCTTAACGGAATTGTAGAAATGTGCTTTTCCGTTTCAAATTATGTGTCAATTTCTTGGTTCCTGAATTGCAATCGGTGAAAATTTTATGCTGAGTAAATTTTTACAATCGAGTAGAGCAGATACTACTAAGAAATTATATTAAGCACTTGAGATCTTTTGTAGAGAGAAGGCTCAAGATCTTAATAATGTTTGTTTTTTCTTCTTAGAGATGTGCATCGTTCAGTTGTGCTTACATCAAAATCTATTTTGCAATTTTGTAAGAGTGGTCAGAATATCCAAAAAAACCTTCTACTGAATTTATTATATTCTTTGTAAGCCACAAAAATTGAGAGATTGAAAATTCATATGATTAAGATTTATTGATAAGATCAGCTGCCTAGTTGCTAGATTAAATTTTCATGAAAATTACTCCACTGACATATGCATCCCGAGTCTCCTCCATCGTATCCACCCATTTTTGAATCAGAAATATTTGTGAATATAGTGGGCGCTGGGTTTATGAGCACTCCACCAGATCCTCTAAATTCTATGTTAATGTGTCCTGAATTCGCATCAAGGCCTCCGACACTATCTAATTTATAACAGTACAGTGTTTTTGTCACTGGATCACCGCCGTGCCGATCTAAAGTGACTGTTATAGGATATGGAAAGCTACCCGGCTGTTGAAGCGCTGTATTGATATCTGTGACCTTTTCCTGATTACATTTGTGATTAACTGGACTTGTAGAATTCTTACGGGTCCATATCTGGACTAGAAAACGCGTTTGAGACCATGTGCATCGGTGAGATGCCTCCGTCCTTGCTGCACCACCATTTAAGTCTTCAGGGCTCAGATTACCCTTGACATCATTTATATCGAAAGAAATCGATTTGAGGAATATGGAACGATCAAAATAATTATAGAAACCGAAATGTTCCGTTGGGAGGCCTCGATCGTATAGTTTTATTGGCTGATTAGTTACATAAGATAGTAGGTTTGCTGGTGCTGCTTTTCCGTCGGGCCCAAGATTGGGTAGTGGAATGATAGAAGAAACATTTGGAAACTGATTTTTGATAAAGGATACTTTGTATTTTTCTATAGCAGGCCTTACCGGTTCAATAAACGATATGTAAAAAGGGGTAGGTTCCCCAGCTTTATCCGCTGAAACTATTCCATCAGTAGTACCCCCTAAAAACCATTGTTCAGCAGTTAAAGGGGGAGCTGGATCTGGCTTGAAATTATTAATTGGACTATTTGATGAAATTGAATATCGTGTGAGCGGCCTAATAGCAGCTTTTTGCGCATGAATTTGACTAAAATTAGTGCGGTTGTTACTAGGGTTTAAAAAAGTTGTATTAGCTTCAGTACTATTATCCCAGTCAATTTTTATGAAAAAGTTTGGCTGAGCTGTAGGAATATCCTTTATAGACAATTGAAGCTCTTTTGGTAAATGACAACTCCATTGGGTTGCAGGTGTCACACAAGCTGAACTTTCCCTAATTAGAATTGGAGAAATAACAGTTGAAGATCCAAGAAATATTGGCGGAAATTCTGTGAGGTTAAGCCACTGCGACTGTATGTCGCTTCTTTTCGGTCTCAGATGTGTCATTGTTACTAATAATGTTGTAATAATCATAAAAAGAATAAAAAGCGCCAACACAAAGTACTGCTTTTGCCGCTTTCGCCGCTTCCGATTCTCAGCTCTGTCATGGAAGCATGATTTAGTGATTGGAATACCTCGAAAGCCCGCATGTCTTGAGGAATGGTGAGTGAAGTCATTTTGTGTAGAATTTTCTTTATCTGACGTGATATCCTTGAGATATTTGTCAGGATAATTACCTCCATTTGATACTGCTGGTATTTCAAGGTGGCTAGAAGTATAATTTGTGGTATCTCGTATAGGCGGTGAAAGTAAAATCTCTGAAATATGTATGCCAGGTTTTGATGACATCATTGATGTCTGTAAGTAAGGAATTTTATTTTTAAGAGAACTTGATTTTTGTGACATCGACGATTGAGAGTATTTTCTAGTAGGATAGGGTAACTTTTTTCGAGGAGGGAGTATATTTACAGGTGGCACATTAAGTGCAGGAGAAAAATGATTTCTTGACTTATGAGATATTTCTCCTGCTAAAATTGCTTTATTTGGTGATTCACAAAGTGCCGTGATATTCTTTTCTCGGGAAAAATTTTGTGACATATTTAAATGAAAACTTATTTCAGTAATATTGTCCGGAAATTCTGACTGGCACGAAGGTTTTTTTTCCAGTTTATATGGGGACTTATCATTAGATGGACCATCTTTCCTATCACAGCTGAGATGAGTCCTTGTATATCCGGGGTCCAATTCAGAGGATGTATGAATTGAAGCTTCAATAGGAGTGGTGAGTAGGCCTGACATTGCTCTTTTAATCAGGGGAGTGTTGCTTGTAACACTTTTCACCTCTGTATTTTTTAAATACAATTCTAAATGTGAATTGTTATTCTCCGAGCTTTTCGAACTAGATGTAAATTTAAATTTCTGGTTTTGATTATCTTTTTTGGGTTCAGTTAGTTTCTCATAATTTATCATTGCCAGGTCAGAATAGGATCTTCCCTCAAATTCTTGGCCACTTGAAGGAGGAGAAGTAGAAGTGGAAACAAACGGCGATATTATATAATTCCACCAGCCCCTTGAACATCTTTGCGCAGCGATGGTATCAACTCTCAGCTGTTGATTAACTAAGTTTCTTGAGGATTCTATAGATTCTGGAATTCTGGCGAGGATGGGGGACTCGTCCTCTTCGAATGTTGTGCAAAAAGAGGTTGTTCTTGATCTTGCAGAGCCAGATAAAAAATCATCAATCCAAATAGATGAGTCACTTGAATTTGATAAAGAATAATTTTGGTGGATTTTTAATATTTCCTCCACTTGGTGTAATTTGCTTGCCTCACGATCTTGATTATTACTTGTGGAACTAGCAACATCACTATTTTGGCATCGGGGATATCTATAATGAGCATTTGTTTTAGAATTCATTACTGGCGATTCCACTAGTTGATTTGTTAACATCCTTTGCAGATTTATCACATGCCATATTCACCTGATGATGATAATGCTGTTTGAGGACTCAAAATTTCTTGGTCGGTACGCTTAACAGGTATAGATATTCCTATAAGTATTGGTTGATCCTTAGACTTCTCTTTTTTTTCTTCCCAGCAGTGAATAGAAGTTCTGCGTTGTAAGTGGATGGGAGTTGCATAGTGATTCAAATGATGATTGAAATAAAAGGAATCATTCGGTACTAAAGCTTCACTTCTAAAGATTAGTTCTTACTATCAATTTGATTCACCATAGTACGATATAACTGACTTGAGCTTCGATTCTTTTGATCTATCTGAGCTTCCAGGATGACTTAATTCCGATTGATACTCAGAAGATCTTTCATATATAGCTGGTGGCACAACTTGATGCCGAGTAAGACTACTTATCAAATCTGTGTCTGCTTGCCGGAATTGATTTTTAAGTTGAAGTTTAGTATTATCTTGAGCCAATTTTTTTGGTGAAAGTGTCTCATCGATTGCAGATTGTGATCTATTCATTGTTTCCATTAACAAAAGCAACCAAGTCTTAAAACAATATAAAATATTAGCTATAATTTTATTCACAGAAGCCCAGTTTATATAAAGTATGCTGCAATCATATTTCGGAGAAATACTGTAATGTAGCTCTGTGCAACCACAAAACAATGAGGAGTGTTTAAGCCTTTTCGTAGAAGTAGAATTCTCAGATATTATTCCTCAGTTACTTGTTTTCAGTAACATATCTAGTGGTACTCTTAAATTAATGTTTTTCTTTATTAGATATCAGGATGTAGTTGTGACATTTCCGATTCCGGTAAATTTGAACAGATTTATCTAAGAATATTTCGTAGTAGGAAACAGCTGACGGGAACTGAGAAGACGGAATGGAATAATGAAATGGATTATAAAAAGTTGACTAAGTAATTCATTCTGTTTGTCTTAAAAAAAATAAACATCGTAAACCTCCTGCTAAGACGCGTGCTGAAAGAGTGAAAAATGTAGACCAAGCAAGATAAAGATAAATTGATTCAACTATGTGAACCTTTCGCGTCCAGCAAGTTAATCTGAAATTCATTTCTAATCACAACAGCCGTGTCACTTGACTGATACTGAAATAGAATCCAAGTCTTTCATCAAGCATAAACTCAACACTGAGGATTAATGGTCACTGGATCACTAGATCTCATGAAGTGTAAATGAACTTAAATAATTGAATGCCCACGGGCATTAGCCGCCGACCTGGCATGCGTATCAGTAAGCTGGTAGCCGTCTTACATTACCGAATGGCTACACTCTCTAATTATCGTTAGGGCCTGTAGTGAAGCTATTACCGTAAAGTAATGTAATTGAGTGTGATTAGCACTTATTTCTTCCGTTTTTCAAATAAAAGACAATCAATTATTAATTCAATTAGTGAGTTTTCCATATGCTTGCTCTATTCTTCCTCCACTGTTCAATTCAGCGTGGATAAGTGTCACGGCACATTAATTTAGTTGGTTTCTCATTTTTGCAGTTAAACAATCTCAGTCGTTTGCAGAGGTTCAACAGTCCATGAACATGAAATTTTAAGTCTTTAGTTTTTCACTATGTAGGTCATACATTGCGCCGCAGCAGAGTTACACTCAGTAAAAGGATGGGCTGTTCGTTCCCCAGTCCTTTTTCAAAATATTTCAGTCAGCTTTTACCGATTGTTTCTTTAAATCTTGGATAGTGATTGATCACTCATTCAGAGCAAAACTATGGAGTATAGTTTGATCAGTGAGTAAGTAATTATGAAGGAAGTCTTAGATTTAGCTTTAAAAAGATAACCACTTTAATTTTTCTCGTCAGATGAAAACATCATATAGTTTCTGCCAAGAATTAACATAAAAGCAGGGATGACAATAGATCGCGCCTAATTGCGACAAGCCGGTCTCGTTTAATCCCATCTACTGTAATATATCCATCTTAATTTTCTACCGTGGGCAGAGGATTCATCGGAGATATTAGTATTCTAGGCAATGAAGTTCAACTCAACCCAACCCAACCCCGACGCTGATTTATCTCAATTGAAACGGACTCCATGTACAACAGCTTTTTCGTGTGCTCAAAAACCAAGTAATTTACAAGGAGACTAAAAAGACAATATAAAAGTCCTTTATTTCTAATTTTTGAAGATCTTCAGCATTTCTCTGAAGGTGCTCAAATTATAGCTTCTTCAGCAACACTCCCTGCCTTAGTCCCAAAATTTTAGATGTGCTAGAAGCTATGGTTCACTGACACGTTAAGGTTAGAACAAGGAAATCTTTAAGTGAAAGAAACAAACTTAACTGTGAACCAGGTTCGAAAAGGGGTTTCAAACTATCACAACATTAAGGTTTGAAGAGTAACAACTTGTGTATACCAATTTTCAATTTAAAGGCGTTTTATCCTACAATCAATGAAAAGATGAATATTTGCTACTAACCACTTGGGATTTGCTTCCCACGCCCTAAGATTTCCCATGCCCAGGTATCTTTAACGGGGCGAAAGTAACGATCAGTGCACGAATACAATTCCCAGATAATATCTATAATTTTTCCATGACTCTAAAAGAAAAGGCAATAACTGTTCTATTTACCTGTCCCGTGGCATCGTTTCCTACTCTTCTGAGCGAGTGATTCCGTTCTGTCAA
>MCFK01008760.1:0-13758 GCA_003610855.1 Erysiphe neolycopersici | reverse complement strand
CTAAGCAGTGTAATTTTTAACACAGGTATTTAATCTTCGCTCCATTTTCGTATTGTCCTGTTACTGATTTTCAAGGCCCAGGTAATAATATTCTAGGTAGGGTAAACAGTTATGGATTCTGCTTGCCATGATGGTAAAACCAAATTTATCCCCAATATTAAAGATTCAGGAGCCTAAATTATACTGGAGACTTTAAACCTATTTCTTGCTCACTTTGAAAAAATATAATGAATAAAATTTGGAGTATATTATATTCTTCAATTGCAAAATGACTGTGAGCTATGAAAGCCCGAATTTATTAACCTTCTGGGCTATTTCATGGGAGACTGACTGCCGAGTGATGAATCCTGATGTTAATTGCTTAGATGATAAAATACGAGCTACTTCTCGGATTTTGTTGGCCACAAAATCTCATGATACGAGATAAACATAAAATTTCTTGAGATTGTACGTAAGTAAGAGGCTTGAGTCTTCTAGTCCAAACTTGTAATTTGGTATGAGAGATTCTTCTCCATGTCAAATTTCAGTCAATAGAGTTAGATATGAATCACATAGCTAACTGCTTCACTGGGACTGGTGTCAGACCAAGATCTGGAGGCGTTAAATTTGCTGCTTTCGGACATGCAAGCAAATTTATTTGATAAGATATCACCATATCGTTAAGTTTCCCCAGTGGTATTGAGAATGGCACGTATGAATGACTGCTATTCGATGCCTCCAAAAATTGTTATTTTACCGTTATAATTGTTAGGCATTGTTACGGATCTGATTTATTTTCAACAGTGGGGTTGTCTTATACAAGAAGTACGGCATTATATACTTGAGAACGCTGACCCATTTGATGTCATTATAGGTCTCCCTCGAAGTCGACCAACGACATACTACAATATTCTATTGACTTCTTTGTTTTCGACAGCGTCGTCGAATGGACATTCTGTGAAGTTTATCCGTATTGACCCATTATCTAGTGCCTACGTTGCATATCGCAGGCTACAGGAAAACTAATCGGCTTACAAGCTGTAACAGGCATGTTCAACTAAAATGCCCTTCGATTTAGTTGCTAGAACTATTATCAATTAAAGCACTTAACCCAGATCGAGAACATTTGTAACATCCAGTTTCTAATTTCTATTAGCGCTTTCATGATAATATCTTCAGTTTGAATTAAAGCAAAATATGGAAGCTGAATGGCTGCGAGACGAGACGTTAGAAGTTGCAAGACCTGCCGCCTCCCCCTATGTAGGGTTCTATTCCTTGTCAAGAGACTAACCACAGCACGACTTATTATCAAATGTAGCACTAGAAGATAATCTACACAGTGTATTGTATTCTCATAGTGTATTTTACCTTGAGAGTATGTCCTGATGGGACAGACTTGAGCCCGTTAAAAAAGGATTCAAATAGTTTTTAAATGATCCATTATTGAGGAAGTTGCGGTGCTTTTATGTTGCGTTTCGTTTAGTGCCGTTTTAAGAAAATTCTTGAGGTTTCCTAGATATACTGACTAGAGTTACTCAGAGCTCGTGATATTACTATACATGTAATATCATGCTCTTTATGAGTTGTTTCTAAATCTGTAAATCTCTTCATGTTTTTCTACTATCTATGAAATATATTATATACAATTTATGTGATTACCAATCACATATGATTAGTAATCTTTATTACAGATGACTAAGATCTTATTTGTAAAGCCACAGAATTGGGATGCTCAACCATCCTATTACCCATTTATTTTCAGAGAGTAAAATCTAATGATATTTATCAGCACAATACTTTATATTCCTGGTCCGACTCTAAGGTGGTTAGGGACACTCTCTAAAAGACGGTTACTACCGTACCACAAACTTCTGGCGGGATGTCCATCTCTAACGTAGGCTGCGAATAAGTTTGTGCCGTTGTATTTATTTGCCAGCAGGAGACCGCCTTGGGATATTATGAAATAAGTGTTTCCTAGGTGGTAGGCTGCTATTGCTCATGGCCCGTCGTAGTAAGGTTCGAATTTATTTCCTCTTTGTCTTACCCGAAGTACCCAATCACAAGGAGCGTAAGTTCGGATGAGCCCTTTTTTTCCATGCAAGAACTTATTTTGGCTCGTACTGTTTTTACACTAGCTACATAAGACCTTGCAATAGGAGCAGCAGCATGTGATGTAGCAAGTTCATGCGCCCAGACACTATATTCCTTAGTAGCTGGTTCTAAGATATAGGATACAGAATTTAGTTGTTCTTCAGGTGGCTATGTTCCAAACAAAACGAATTAGGGGCTGTATCCTGTAGGCCCTACATGACGGTTAAACATTTGTACAGAATAAGAGAGAGCCTCATCTAGCGATAATTGTGGGTTTTCCATAAAGAATCGGGTGAGAATATTTTTAAGGACACCATTTGCTTGTTCAACCTTTCCATTTCCACGCTCACGTGAGGGAGTAATAGCGTTTGTATGAATATTGAATCTTGTTTTGAGCGCTGTTGCTTCAGTGCTAGTAAAACATCCTGCGTTATCACTAATTAATTCTTTTGGGGCGCCAAATGTTTTGATCATGAAGTAAACTAGTGGGAGAATGTCAATAAAGTTAGTGGAATTTACAATTTCTTGATTCTAACCATCCGGTAGAATCTTCGATTGCATTTAAGATGTATTTTGAACTTAATTGGGTATGGTCAATACCCAAACGAGTTAATGGAAGTGCTGGTGTGAGAGGTTGGAGGTCGGGGAGAGTTGAATCGGGGGGTTGCATTAGCTGGCAAGAGCGGCACGATCGAATAGCTTCGTATGCTGCGAGTTGTAATTCTGGGTGTCAGTAATGTTGCATGGCAATTCTGGTTGTTGTTCCAATAGACGCATGACCTTGTGCAATGTGGGTGTTAACAAGATTGTCGACGAGTTCAGTGTATTTAGGAATTTACTTAAGAATAGCAGTACCAGGAGGCCCGGGAGGCCCGGGAGGATCGCCTATAGGTTTAGGTATATTAACATAAACTTTATAAAATTGGTTTTGGTATACAATGAAATGAATTTGGGCCTATTCTTTATTAATTCTTGGAGGCAGTGAGTGTCCAAGACTTAAGTATTCAAATATGGATTGTAAATCAATATGATTAAGTTGTTCAGGTGGATTTACTGTGAAATTTTCCAAGTTGATTGAATCCGAATTTTCAATTGGACTTTCGGCAGATGGGTTCGTTTTTTTGGGTGGTCGTGAAAGACAGTCTGCAGGTACGTCTGCTTTTCCTTGTCTATATATAATACGGATTCCGTAATGTTCTAAGATATCTAGAAATCTAACTATCCGTGCAGGCTGTTCCACTTTGGTTCTTATTGTCCTTAGGGATTCATGGTCTGTAATAACAATAACGTCTGTTCTTTCCACCCAGTGCCGCCAGTGTTGTAACGCTAACATAATTCCCACTAGTTCTCTCTCTTGAGCAGTATAGCGTTTTTTTGTATCGGTCAACTTTCTTGAGAAAAAAGCTACTGGATGAAGGGTAGATTTTGAATTATCATTCCTGTGCATATGTGGTTGAAGCAGTGCTGCTCCCACCACAATTTGCGAAGCATCGCTTTCTATTACGACAGGAAGACGCCAATCAAATTTGCGTAGAATAGGTGTTGAAGTTATAGCTGTTTTAATCGCATTCCATGCATATTTCGCTTCTTGGGTGAGCAAAATTGGTGAGTTTTTAGGCCCTATGGAGAGGTCTGTGAGTGGTGCGGGTAAGTCAGAAAACTTGTCAATGAGACTACGAAAATATCTTGCAGCGTTGACGAAAGCGCGCAGTTCAGTCGTTGTAGATGGCATGGGTCTATTTTTAATGGCACTTATCTTTTGGGGGTCAGCGGCAACACCATTTTCGGAAACAATGAAGCCTAAAAATACTCCTTCATTAACAAAGAAAAGACACTTTGAAGCATTTACAAAAAGACCATATTCGACAAAGCGAGTAAATAGTTTGATCATATGCGAGTTAAGTTCCTCGACTGAATTTGCAAATACGCAGACGTCATCTAAGAGACCTGTTGTGAAGTTCCTAAATGGCTCTAGAATTTCCTCCATGAAAGCTTGAAATGTCGCAGGTGCATTGCAAAGTCCGAATGGCATTGCAGTCCACTCGAAAATCCCTAAAGGGGTAACGAAGGTAGCCTTTTCACGATCTTCTGGGGCGGGACGGATATGCCAGAATCCGTTTTCAAGGTCGATAAAACAATAAAATTTATGGCCTGCCGCTCGTTGTATAGCATCTTGGACATTGGGCAATGGGTAAGCATTTTTCTTAGTAACTTTGTTTAGTTCGCGGTAATCTACACAAATCCGCCAAACTGTTTGGCCATCTGTACTTACGGATTTCTTTGGAGTTGAAAGAACTGGAACAGCCCAAGGGCTAGTGCTTTTCTGCAAGATAGTACCTAAATGGGTGTGGCAAAAATTACGGATAGTCTCTTCCTGTGCGGGACTATATCTCCGTGGGGGTATTTTTACTGGAGCGTACTGTTGTGTGTCGATATAATGTTGTGTTTTTGCTATAGTATCTGTTTTTCTTAGTGTTTTGTCGAAATTTTCCGGGAACCTATTGATGTAAAAGTTTATATAATGTTTTGCTATGCCCGAGGCTTTTTGAACTAAAGAGGATGTAGTAAAAACAAAGTTGGTGTTCAACGAAGGTTTGGGACCAGTAAGTGGTATTATTGTAGGAGAATTTGGTATGTTTGATAGAATGAGTGTGTTTTTGGGTTGGCATAAAATGCCTAAAAAATGAAAAACAGATTTTCCAAGATTTAAATCACCAGGAAATGTATTATCGGGGACAATACCGCATGATATTGAGATTATGGGAGACCATGCATTGTTGGTTTTAAATTGGAAAGAGATGATAGTATCTTGTGATACAAGTGAACCTATCCCGCCTACACCGGTCATTAGAGTTGGGTCTGTTGTATTGTAAGTTCTAAGATGTATAGAAAGTGAGCTTAAAATATAACAAGCAGTCGAACCGTAATCGAAAAAAGAAAAATAAGAGTTTTGTTTGACGTTGAAAGATGTGATAAGAAAATATTATGTGGCTGCCCATAACCTTCTCTTAGTAGGTTCTGTGAGGTTTGGTAGTTAACGCCACCGTCCAAAGCCACAAAATAAACGGCCTAGCTATTTCATTCATTAGTAGTCAAATTGATTTCATCTTCTATTGTACAGATAAATTCGTTGAAGTCTTTGTCATAGCTTTCTTCGTTTAAAATAGCCGCATGGTCAGGGGAAGGTTCAACTAAGTCGTTTGTATCATCAACCAGGTAAACATGGTTTTTATTATGTGTATCGTGTTTCTTTTCCAAAGTGTTGTTTTTAATAGTGGCGGTATAAGATATGGAGTTTATGATATAGATGCCTTTTGAAAAACAACTTCTTGGCCAGAGAGGAGGGACGTGTTGTTGTTAACAATATGACGTTGAGGGCAATTAGTTGACTAATGGCCTGGCTTTTACATTTAAAACATGCTGAATTTTGGTTTTGAGTCTGTGGAGGGGAGTTGTGGTTAGCAGTGGTGAAACCATTTTAGGTGTCTGTACGCGGGTCTGATTTGTCATATTAAAATGTGGTTTGGAGATAGTTGGTATTTGTGGCGACGCTGAATTGTTGTATTTAATGTATTCTTCTGTACGTGCCACTAACATCTCTACGATATCGGAAGAGTTTGAATTTATCGATTCAACTCTCATTAGAGACCAGATTTGAACTAAGAAATCTTTTATATGCTCGATGAGAGTTGCTCTGCAAAATCGTCGTTCCTGGTCTTCTGCGGGAACTTCATAATATGTTGACCGGATTCTCCACGCTAGCTCCGCCATAGACTCATTAAGCATGGGTACCAATCTTGTGAATGCAATTACTGGGTTTTAGAAGGCGCTTTTGGATTCTATTACCATAAATATGGCTTCAAGAGTAGTGATCCATGGCGGGTTTGTTCGACCAATCCATAAGCGGATTCTTTCAAAATCTCCACTCATCTCAAGCGCTAGTCGTTGTAACCATGTATTAGAGCGGTTTGAAATAAAGTTTGTATTTCTCTTAATTTCGTAAAAACTGAGCGATCTGCTATTTTCAAGCGTAATTCGAGTCTTACAACTACCTTATTTTTATTACTAGTTTCGCCTATGTGTATAACATCGCTTGCTATTTTAGCTTCTGCCATATTAATTTAATCATCGTTTCTTTTTCCGTAACAGGAGTTGCAGTGTTGTGTCGCAAATCTAGGTTCAGTTTACCATCATGTAGCCTCGAAGTAGAAGGGAAATCTGACTTCGATGTCGAATAGAAGAAACACTTAAAATTTGTCGTGTCATCATTTTTAGAAATTGAACGAACACTTTGATCAGCTGATAATCTCGCAAAAGTCTTGGAAGTTGGACTTTGAGATATTTGCGGGAGAGGGGTAAAAAAAGAGAATTTCTAGTTGCTTTTGGCTTGGGTTTGAGTGGAGGTAGACACGATGGACGTTTGTTTAGGGGAGGTGGGCTAAGTTCTACTTCAGACGTAGCGCGAATGGTTGGGTTGTATGTTAAAGAAAAAGGTGTAGTAGTGTTTGTGTTTGGGTTTTGATGGACCAACCTGTGAAGATTGGTTTTTCTTTACTATTGGATTATTAGGGACTTTTCTTAATTGATCGTTCTTCATATTCTTTTTATTTTTTTTTCAAGGCGTTCAAGAATGTTTTTAAGGGTGCTTTCATTCGAGCTAAACCTTTTGTCCATCGTGTTTGTCCATGTCAGCTCGAATTTCGTCGAATTTCAGGGAGACTTCGACATCTCGTTCGCGACACTGTTTTACGAGGCCTTTAATGGTTGCAGGTTCACTGTATTTTTCATTATCTTCATCGGGTGACATGTTGTTGGACGTATGTATTTTTTTTTTGTGAAGAGAATTGAATTTGGAATTGAGGTTTACTCTTCAAAAATTAATTTTTGAGGTTTCCTGGATATACTGACTAGAGTTACACAGAGCTCGTGATATTAATATGCGTGTAATATCATGCTCTTTATGAGTTGTATCTATATCTGTAAATCTCTTCGTGTTTTTCTACTATCTATGAAATATATTATATACAAATTAAGTTATTACCAATCACATATGATTAGTAATCTTTATTACAGATGACTAAGATCTTATTTGTATAGCCACGCAATTGGGACCCTTATTCTCGCTTAAATCCGGTATCGGTCAATCAGACCCGTGCGCCATTTTGGATCCACCGATCTTCAAATAGTAGATATTTATTTTATTTATTCATTTCGGTCTTAGGCCGAAGCCCTATGTCCCTTGGGGCACTGGACCGATGGAGTCGGTCGGGATCACGCTAATTACATGCCCGTCTCGTTCGCACCGAGTGAACCAGCCAACAGAATGGTGGCTATTTATTCTATCAAAAGTAGTTGAGTAAACTATGTTACAAGAAAGAGCTAATCAAAAATATAAAACAATAAAGAATAGTAAATGAAGGAAAGAAAAGAGAAAAAAGTTATATGTAGATACTTGGTTAACGAGTCTCATGTAAACAAAGTGATAAAACAGCTGCAAATACTACTTTTTGCAATCACAATCAATGTTCAACTCTTGCAGAGACTGGCGCTGATCCATAGTATTTTTTGGTGATTCGGGTCCTTTTTCTTCTAGTATGAATCGATCGATCGGCCTTTGAAACCATCTTAATGGCGACCCAGCTTTATTAACCGGGAGGGGTATTTATCATCACTTTATTTACCTTAGACTTTCTAATGAAAAAAAAGAAAATACTGCATGACTACAGGCGGCAGGTTTTGCAACTTCTAACGTCTCGTCTAGCAGCAGCCATTTATTTATTTAGCTTTTCTCGATGGATGTAAAATCATCATCAATCGTCATGTCATTCATTCATGTGTGAAGCGAAGTATGTATTAGAAAACTATGATGACGCTGGCAAGTCACGGATACGAAATTAATTATTTGTCAATTGTGCTCGCTATCAGACAGGGGTGTGGTATTAAAGAAGCCTTGGTCACAAATTAATAAATATATATATTGTGTGCTTAAGTAAGCGAGCGATGAAGTAAGTAATTAGGTACAATGTCTTTTTTAAATTGGCCTTTCTTAGTCCTTTGATCTCCTTCCTATGATTGATGATTGATGATTGATGATTGATGGATGATGAATGAATGAAAAGAGAGCTAGGATGGCATCCCTTTTCTCTCTATCTCTCTTTTTAATCTCTTCCAGACTGAAAGTATTCATCAACTTGCTGCAATTTAATCGTAACTTCAAAATCTCGCTTGGATAGTGATCATGAACAAAACGATACATGCTCCAGAGCAGAGAAAGGCAAACAAACAATCTTCTACTACTTGTGTGAAATTAATTAACATTCGTCAACGAAATAGCCTATAACGTCATCATTTCGATATCGGAATATTTTGATACACAAAAAAAAATATTGAGTCATCATTCATTCGTTTTAAGAATTTAAGATAATTAAGTTATGTTATAGCCTACGATATATTTATTATATATATATATATACGATTACTACAGTAATTGTTTGTAAATTGGTCGGTCGGTGTCTGTCATTGGTTCGAGAGGGAAGGAAGACAGCCAGCCTCGTATAAAAATATCCAAAGAAATTAATTTATTTTTCAGCACCAAACGCTGCGAGATCATCTTTGAAATTTTTAATATAATCCGGGGGGGGGAGAATATATGTATATTTGGCACCTCATCAATGATTCTACCCCGGTAGTTCCGACATAGAGCCTTCTGATTTGCGGACAATCATTCATAGATCAATCAGGCTAGCGGAAGCCTTGACAATTCACGTTGTTACGATAATTGTATCTATCGTGTGGTCCTTAATTGTTTTGCCTCACAAAGCAATTTATCCTTGAACTGAATTAATTAATTAATTGTTTTCTAGCAGATTTAGAAAAACAACTAATTACTGTGGTGAAAAAGGTAACTAACTTGTTTATTTATTATATTTACACTCTCAAAACAATAGATAAAATTAATATATAGTATTTCGACGACTCAGAACTTTTAAGGGATTTCTCTCAATCAATCAAATCATCTTCAACTCTAGATTAATAATAACAGATTATTAATTATATATAACTTTTTTTCCTGTGAAGATTAATCATCAAGAAAACCACCTAAAAGAACCAAAAAAAATTGCCACCCTCCACAACTTTGAAGCCCAAATGTAGATATATATATATAATCTAAGTAATAAAACATCTGCCCAAATACCACCACTACTCTCTTTTATTTTTCCTTTTATAGAAAAGAATATTCAGTCTCTTGTAAATAATCTCAAATTATTCAATGTGATGAGAAAAAAATAAAGAAAAAGAAGTACGTAGGCTACATACGATATATTTCAGGCCAGCTAGTTAATTGATAAACTAGGATTGGGTCTGATGCAGGAAAGAAAAGAAAGGAAACGAAAAGAAAAGAAAAGAAAAGAAAAGGAAAAAAAACGGTTTTGTGTTTTATATATTTTTGAGGCCTTTATTTTGTTTTTACGTCAAGAGAAAAATAAATTTTCTAGGAAAGTTATACAGTATATCTATCACGGGAGAGACTGATATTGACTATGGAGAAATTTGTATGGTGTTTTATCACCTGCAGATGATTGATTTTGTACACTCTGCCAAGTTAGTTCAAACCAAGCTTGAACTGAATTATATCTTCATGAAACTATCCTACTTCGAATTCTATTCAAATTATATTAGAAATCCAACATTAAATATCTTCTGTTGGCCCATCACCACCTTCTTTCTGCAACAGCCAGTCAGTCAGTCACCTGTCATGCATGCAGTGTTACAGCCGGATGACGCTCATATATCATTCACATCCAAGTGAAAAGAAAGGGCCCAGATGCTAGCTAGCTCATCTTATAATTAGCAGCAGGTAATTAGCTTCATAACGTTCTCAATTTTGCCAATGTGATCTGAGTAAGTAAAGCGTGAGAGCTCCCACCTCGAGAGCTTGTTTGAGTTGTTACGGTTTCGTGACGGATTGAATACCCAACCTATCTTTGAGTAATTCCTAGCTGAGTTGCAATTTTTTAATTAATTCAGATTTGCTTGGCCAAGTGTTTTTGGGTCTTTAAAAAATACTCCCTCTGTCCCAAAAAAAAGAAACTTTTTTTTGGGACAGAGGGAGTAGTTTAGTATTCAATATTTGATGAATTATCTATCTTCCCAATTCAAACGTTCATTTAGCACACGGTGTAGAAGGCGGGTCTGCTGCTGCTGCTGATGAATTAGTTTTAAAGGAGTCGTTAGGATAAAACATTAGGTCAGGTATAGTTATAACGGTCGCGTTGATGATTGTGCGAAGACCTTAATGTGGTTGTGTGGAGGAATTGTGTGGTGTGTAGATTAGAATTAACCTTGATATTGAAGTGGGGATTACTAAGGAACCGAAGACTAGACTGGTTTAGTTAGTAGGGATGGGATAATATCCCTGAGGCGAGGCTTTGTCCCACTATTCACAATCTACCCAATGAACACTGTCTATTCTACTGTTTCTAGCTAGCTTATAAGGCTTAGCAAGGGTTTTTTTATATGGAGCCGCCAAGCCTAATCAGCCCATGCATGATCTCCCCAGAAAAGTACCCAGTTACCCAGGAAATAGAGTTCATTAAAAATTATCCATAAAAGAAAGACTAATGAATAAAATGTTTCGACCCCATGTATTTCTTCCAAGACTAGCTAAGCCTAATTCAGATAAGGTAGGATTGTCTGCATAAACTTTATGTAAACTAAGTTACTAATATCCGTGGCCAATTAGTGCCTTAAGGTCACTCACTAATGAATAAAGCGCATTGCTGAAAACTTACTTACATCTTGAGACCTTCTCCGGCATCAATCAACCAACGCCTGACATCAATCTAGCTGGCATACCTTCGAGTAGTCCTAAAACAAACAAATACGGTAGGTAGGTACTGAATCCCAAGCTTCCTTCATTCAACTCTAACTAAATAGTCACAATTAATTGGGTTAATATCGATCAGGAGAGACTGGATGGAGCAAGCTAATAAATAGGAGCGATCAATCTCCTCCCCATCTCTTTCATCGCTATCTGATGCGTGAGCTGTAGCAATGTCCTGCGTCACGGAAAGCCATACATAGCCTCATCGAAACCAATCAACCAATCTAACATAAGTAATTAACTCTATCTTACGATACCTCTCAGACACAGTGTTTGCTGCACCACTCCTTCTCCTTAAACAAACAGTGACCCTCCTCTGTCCCTTCAAAGCTATCCAGATTATCCATCCATTCCTTTTCCTGACTTTGTCTCATTAACACACTTAATATCTTAATCTTAGCAAGTGTGAATAGCATAATTTGCCCGATTAAGACTTCCTAATCAGAAAAAGAGAATGACATGAATGTTGCCCATACTTGAGCGAGAGGTGATCTAAGCAAGCATGCTTCGAATCAATTTTTATGATTTTAACATGAAATTGTAATTATTGATAATTATTGCTAATTATTGATAATTAAATCTACTGTTCAATTATGTATCAGTATCCTAAATCTAACGATGATGGGAGAGAAAAAAGAATAATAATAACAAAAGAAAAGGTTTTGTTAGCAGGTTTGACGGTATATACACTAACAGGGAGTAGACCCTTGAAGCGAGGTCATGAGCTTTTCCGACAGGGAGTATAACTACTATCGTTGCAGTAGGGGTACATACAACAACAACAACAACAATAGAGCGATCTTCTAGAAGGGATACCAGGTCAGTATCCATTTACAATATGCCATATTATCTAGTAAGCAGATCTTATCTCGCCTCCTTTTTTTTCGAATGAATGTAGTTTAAAATATACTCATATATGCGCAGCTACTTAGATCTTTATCTGGTACCGAACCCTCTCTCTACCCATATTCATTCAATGCTATGTATGCTTTTGTTAAAATATTGCCATAAAGACTTGTTTCATAAAATCGTAAGAAAGCAAATAAAAAAAATGGGTTGAAAATAATTGTATTATTTGAGTTAGGTATTCGTCAACTATATGCTGCTTTTCTACCCCGATTCAACCGAGTCCAATTGATGCTGTCCGACTTAACGCCCAATAATTTTCCTTCAGAATCCGATAATTCCTGAATCTTGTTTAGTTGAGCAATCTCCTTTTCGCACGGTACGAGTTGATACCACTTTCTTTTTATCTGTACCCATTTGAGCATAAAGTCCTGATGTTCCAATAGGTTCTGAAATTTGAGAGCTACACCTTTAGGTAAGTAACTCTCTAAAGTTGCCAAGTGATAGGCTATGCGATCGGGTTGGG
This sequence comes from Erysiphe neolycopersici, assembly GCA_003610855.1. NCBI lineage: Eukaryota > Fungi > Ascomycota > Leotiomycetes > Helotiales > Erysiphaceae > Erysiphe > Erysiphe neolycopersici. The sequence continues at coordinate 1,432 of MCFK01008760.1, read as the reverse complement.
AAATAGGTCCCCGAGACACAGGTGGTAATTGGATCTGAGCACTCTGAATATTGGGGAATAATCTTAAGAGATTATGAATAGCAGATCCAACCCGAGCAGCATCCCGAAAGCTACCGGTTATCCGAAGACAAGAAAGTCGAGCTCGGACTTCTGGCTCGATTTCGAGCATCAGTTTTGAAATTGTTGTGTCATGCGGACACTCAGTCAAACGAGTTGCTTTTGAATTCCAACAACGAGGTGAATCGGAGGCTTGCTGAGTGAGACTTGATACAAAAGGAATTTTATTACGGAATGTCTATGATGAAATTAGTATTGTTTTCTTGATAACCACAATTTTCTTCTTTATATTTTAATGGTGTTTCCATCACATTATTACATCTTCCCACCGAAGAGAGTCACGAATGCTGAAGAAGTCGATTTTCAGAAACTTACTGGTTTTAAACGCTGCTTAGCACATTCTTCACAAAACACGGTATCTAAATCAATTTCCCACCATCTATCTTCTCCTGAAAGATATAAAAGTTCACGTAAATCCAGCGTATCCTGACGGTTGAGTGGTACATTTGTGTTCCGGATAAGCAGTGGAAAAGGTCGAGAAGTAGATGCCAAATGAGCCAGTATTTTGGACCGTGTTTGAGGAGAGTATCCGGAAGATTCTAGAGATGATATTGAAGGCGCTTCTTCAAGTAGAAGAAAAACCATGTTAGACACATCATCATGTATAAAGAAGGAAGGAAAATGCACCAGTGTGAGGATTACGTACTTTTAATCTCTTCAGCCTCTAAATTAACCTCAATAGTTCGAGGCTTAATATGGTATTTGGTATTGTGATAAGACTGGTACGAAGATTGAGGGAACGTTTGCTGCGTTTGCAGAGAAACCATGATGTCTATCTTCTAGCTTTGGCTCAAGGATAGTCCAGGTAGAAGAAGAGAGATGATTTATTGAAGTTTTGAATATACAATTGAAGAAGAATAAGACAAAGAAAGTATAATAAATAAGAGGAAAAAAAAGGTTAGAGTAGCTCAATACTGATAATGATTGATGTCCAACATGAAAAGACCGAAGACGAAGAGAAATGAGCAGGCGACGCTCGACATAAGTAATTTGAGTTCCGTTCAAGCCAAAGCCGTTCGATGAAGATATAGTGCAAGAGGAATTCCTGACAACGAAGGAGATATTCTTGGCATAGGTAGCAAATGTCGAAAATGCTATGCCTTTTTTTAGGGATTTGCAAGAAGTACGTGGCTACTAATACGTGTGTGTGGCTTAACAGCTGATCTTGGTAAAAAACGGAGTAGCCCGACGAAAACTATACATTGGTTATCTAGAAATACATTGATTGATTGGCATGGGAACAAAAAAAGGTTGCGGTGCAAATTTGATATATATAAAAATGTATTTTCAAATGTATAAATATATATATATATAT
>MCFK01008742.1:0-17671 GCA_003610855.1 Erysiphe neolycopersici | reverse complement strand
CTACGAGATCAATGGTCGTCATATAATTGAAAGGCCGGGTAGAACAGGCAAACACTTTGAGCTCCGGTTATTATTAAAGCTAGTAGGGAGTCTGTCAAGACCCCTGAAGCGAGGGTCCTCTCCACTGGACAAAACCTACCCTGGAGGAATAGTACGCTATGGAAGGCGATTAAATTTTTGAAAATTAAGAATACAGGGAATAGATGTAAGAGTAGAGGTTGTGGAGAGAAAATATTTCTATGAAAACTTATTTTTTCAAAATTTAAAAATGAATTTTTCAAAATAATTTGATCACATGTGATAAAAGCGTTAGCTATATATAAGTGGAAACTTTATAGCCGTTAGGAGTGCGGCCGCTAGTAAATATTTGACAAAAATTATTTTAGCGTGGCAGGGAAGATGGCTCGCGCAATTATTGTGTCCAAATGTATTTTTTGTATTTATCTCAATGAAATCGTTTTCGGTTGTTTGGATTGGCTAGATTCCGGATAGGCTTTGTGGATGGAATTGATTGAGCAAGGATTACATTGTCTTGTAAAGTGGACGACTCTCGCCTTATAAGCGATGTAGTCAGTTGATTTGTAATCCCAGAATTTCACATCTTCACTCAGCCACAGTCCTTTTAGGTTGATTGCGGAAGAGTTTCAGGAGCTAAAACCCGGGATAAAAATAAATGTGAATAGGGGAAATGGGAAATGGGAAATTAGAAATTGGAAATTGGAAATTGGAAAAATAGCTTTGCAACACCTGGCAAAAGAAAAGGGGATCAAAAAACACACTTCTGAACGACAAAGTGTTAGTCAGGTCAGTCAGTCAATTCAATAATACCCATCAATGCATCAAGTCATATTTAAGATTACACTTGTCCGATTTTGATCAATTAGTCATTATGCCGTAATATTTAATGTCTAGACGTGGCTTTCACTAAAAACTAGGCCGTCAAATTAGAGGAGCCCGTAATTCTTATTTCCTTCAATTGCAAACTAAGGCTCGCTCGCTGGAGCTACTCATTGGCTCGTATGATCAATTTTCTATTGAAGATGAATCCTATACTTTTTCATGTTATACTGAATTTATGGCTATCCCGTGAGAGTGTAAACAAACCTCCCTTGAATTAAATTTTTCCATACAGATATGGTACGACCTTTTGCGCGTAGACAAGGATGACTGAATCTATACATAACCTCAGATTTTTAATTCAGATCACATGATATTAACGAACCCAGCAATCAGATAAGGCGCTAAAATTTGGAGTAGTCAATTTGAGAAAATTGATCTGAAAATTTCCGGAAAATGTAATGGATATCGATATAACACTGGCTAGCTGGCTGATTTAAGAAAGCTGACGCGAGGGTAAAAGTGACAACTCGAGAAGGCCCAACCAAGAAGTCCGCCAAATACATAAGTCGTTGAAATCGCAGACTCTATAGAAGTGATTTAGACGTGGGAAAATACTCGGTTGTACCCATCTCCTAAGCAACGCAGTACAGATGGAAATTAAATCGAGTCCCATATTATATCATTTCTCTCCCAGGAAAATACCCAGATCAATATAAATTAAGGCTATTTACAATTTGTGAGCTCTCCTAGCTGGGTCTTCTTTAGTTCCCAAGGCTTAGTTATCCGCAAGCTTGTAATTGTACAAAACGTCGTGAAGATTGATTGACTGGCTGGCTGGATTTATTTCCCCAAGGGTGGTGCCCTCTCTCGCTTGTGATCCACGTTATATCTTCTATTTCAAAACTCAATTGAATCTTGAAAAGGTTCAAAGCACCTTACAATTCCTATGAACAACATTATGAAAAACTCTAGGACTAGAGCAAAGATCTTCAGGGTTATGGCAAACCAAAGAAAGTGGTGTCTTGTTTGATTCCTTATTTTTTGGCAATAGGACTTAGTCGGCGATGTCGATACGTTACGTAAGGCATGTTTGTTTGTACGCACGAACAATCCATGGAGCTTTACTCTTTCATAAGCTGGGGCCTAAATAAATATCTTTTAATCACTCAACATTTTAGTGTAAACTTGTCTATTGAGGTCTATAGGTCATCCAGGGGAGGGCTATCCCAAATCACAAGGGAATAATAGTAACAATAATAATTCCGTGGAGATACGTGGTATGTGGTTATAAAAGATAAGATGAAACATTAGTATGGTGGGGATGGACGAAAACTTGAGTCGGTGGATATAATGATTTACATGTATATAAATTCAAAAGATATTCAAAAAATATTATGTAATTCGTTTAGGTCCAGGTAGGCAAACTAGTGAGTAATCTTACTACCCTAGTCTTTAATAAATACATCAATTATCCATTAGAAAATTTTCTTACCACTAACTTTACAAAACTTTTTCTTTATCACGAATTGGGTGTTTAACACTTTTAAATCAATACTACTATAATATATTGATCTCCTTTTACCACACTAGTACAGCAAGGTCATTTGTTCTTTTTCAAAATTCAAAGTTTTCAAATTGTTAGTCAAGATACTGTGTTATATGTATCTCACACCTCTCGCCAACGACCTCAGATACCAGCCGCCTCTCGAGCTGCGACAATTCCGCATATCACGGAAACTCTCTGGCCCATATACTAGTAGCAACGGTTAAAAAATAACTTATCTATCGAATGTCGCCCTAGTAAGTAATCATAACATACCTGACGTTCCAGATCTATAGTTTATGCCTGCTAATCAATGAGTTAGAATTCCTCATATGTCGCATTAATTAGTCATTCTATAGTACTTTTCATATTTCCAGCCCTTAACCCCTTTATTTATTATATTACATATATTCCGTCATTATGGCTACTGTCAATATTCGAAGTGATGTGAAGGATCCCTTCTATCGTTACAAGATGGAGAGACTCCAATCCAAAATTGAAGGCAAAGGCAATGGCATTAAAACTGTTATAGTCAATCTCAGCAGTGTTGCTTCTTCATTAGCTCGTCCTGGAGCTTACGTTATTAAGTACTTTGGATTTGAACTTGGAGCTCAGACTAACACCAATCCTTCTGATGATCGCTGGATCATCAATGGTGCTCACGAGGCTTCGAAGCTTCAAGATTATCTTGACGGTTTCATAAATAAGTTTGTTCTCTGTAAAAAATGCAAGAATCCGGAGACTGATGTCATAATAAAGGAGGGTCATATTGTTCTGGATTGTAAAGCGTGTGGTCAGCGTTCTGATGTTGATCTGCGTCAGAAACTGAGTGGATTCATCCTAAAAAATCAGCCCAAAAAGGGAAAGAAGGACAAGTCTGAAAAGAAAGCAGCGCGTAAAGCTAAACTCAACAACAATGCCGATGTTGCAGACAAAGAAAATGGTCATGGAAGCGGGAGCGGAAGTGACCAGAACTCTGACAACGGAATGAATGATGACTTGGCAGTTCGGGCTGGTAGTGATGACGAGCTTACTCAGCGAATAAAGGCTGGAGCTGAAGAATTGGCTGACGACTATAATGAAAAAGAGGATGAATGGACTGTTGATATGTCTGCTGAAGCTGTCCGAGCTCGTCAGCAACAGCTCTCGGATGACCTTAAACAAAAGCTCGTTTTCAACTTAAATGATGACGAAGATGAGGAGGGCGCCGGTAATTCTTGCTATGATCAACTTGGAGACTGGATCACAAAAGAAGCCGAGAAGATTGGGGGAGTAGTAAATGTTCAAGAAGTTGCTATTTACATGAAGGCTAAGGAACTGGGAATCGAAAATAAACATCGCACACTTGTTGTTCTTGTACAGACCATTTTTGATGAAAATATCGTCCAACAGATACCTAAGCGCGCAGCAATGCTTAAAAATGTATGTTTAATATAAATTTTACTAATCATATCAAAACTAACAGATTTTGTAGATGATTACATCCGAGAGGCACCAAAAAGCTTTTATGGGTGGCATCGAACGATTCATAGGATTGAGAGGTCAAAACGAACCATCATTTTATGATGAGACTTCTAAGATTCTTTTAGCCTTATATAATGAAGATATTCTCCCCGAGGATGTCATAACAAAATGGGGAACTAAGGCCAGTAAGAAATACATTGATCTTGCTACTAGCAAGAAGGTACGGAAATCTGCTGAGGTTTTTCTCACTTGGCTTGCCGAAGCTGAAAGTGATGATGATTCCGAATAGTTTCTTTCCAGCTTCTAAAACCGCTACTCAATTATATTATGATTATGTACATCGAGAACATACGGTGTTTGGGCTAAAAAATCCCGAAAAAAAAACCTAGAAAAAGAAGGAACCAAATATGTGTTTAGGTATTATATGAATGTAAACTAGATTGATCAAAAGAAACAGCACAAGCTATTATTCCCTCTCTTTCTCCAAAATTATTGGTGCAAAATAATTAATTTAAGTAAGGTAAATATTATATTTGATAAATTTATAATCATCTAACACTGGTGTTGCTGGAGCTTTAATACATCCTCTTGTCAGACTCGCCAACCACATAGCATCCATGTTCACATTTTCCATAGCATTATTAATATCTTCATTCTCCCACCCAATACTACCAAACAATACTAATAGATCATCAAACATTGTATCTTGTATTCCAACAAAATTTATTATTGCCACGAACATTCTCTGTAAAGCCTCCCAGACCTGACTAGATTGTGTAAATTTGCCACTTGTCCCATATCTCTTTTTTTCAATACTCACATTTGATGTTGTTGCATTCGCCAATTTCAGAATATTCGACCATTCGACACTAATACGTGTAGCCAAAAAATCACCACTGCAACGACATAACGTGGCAATGAAATCACATGCCGCGATACAAACGAATGATTCAGGATCGTAAACACGCTTGATTACGACCGGCCAGATATCATTAACGAGTGGTAAGAATTGATCCTCTTCGGAACATAGCGCAGCAACAGATTTATCCAATAAACCGAGAAGTCGTGCACGAAGAATAGGTGAAGAAGAAGTGAGATAATATTGACATAGCTGTGCAATAGAGTGAAGCATTTTATACGTTTTATTCTCAGATGAAGCGGCAAGCTTCTCAATTTGATTTTTCTCCGGAGTATGATCCAGTTCCGACTCCATTTCATTATCAAACGCTGAAGAAGATTCCTGTGATTTCCACGGAGTATGGGGAAACGGTTCAGGTGATAAGATTTCTTCTGGGTCTAAAGAATCTAATAAGGTAGTCGTCGATAAAAATGAATCGATGATTTGATTTATTGTAAGAGGCGGGAGCAGCTCTTGTCTCTTTCGATGCGAGATTTCACGATGCTTGATACCTTTTTCATGTTCATAAAGTGGTATTGAACTGACCGAAACGACAATTTCCGCCAGGACCGAGAAAAGAATGCCGACTAATTTTGGATAGCCATGATAATTGGCGAGAGCAGCAAAGATGGACTCGACAATATCATCGAGATAAGGAAGTAATGAAGGACCTGCGAGACGAATCATCATAATTAGAACTTGGGGACCTTGTGGTACAATATTGAAAGTATTCAGTTGCAAGGATATGGCATTTACCATATAATCCACGTTTTGAATAATTAATGTACTAGAATCATTATAGCCACAAGAATGTGAAAAAATATTAAGACATGTAATAGCATGTTCTCGCAATTTTGAAATAGGAGAGCCTAAAAATTGTACCACAGGATAAAGAGTATCGACAAGCTCGGTACGAAAACCGTGACCCATTCGGTGAGCGAAATCTGCAACCATCTCTAATGCAATAGCTTGCAAACGCCAATCCATCATCTCATAGTCCACATTATGATTATTTTTGCAAATTAGGGAAAGGGAAAATACATATAATTCTTGTTCCAAAGATTCATATGAATGGGCAGAAGAGATAAATGATGATGTATTGAGGAGATCATCAACCTCTTTATTTTTTACCATTAATTTTAAGATCTGAAAGGCAAGCCAATATGAGGATAAAACACTGGAGCCAGATGCATATCGAGCATACTCCAGCATTTCATCTGCTAATTGAACATACGAATCTCTCACACTTAAACTATGTATAAAAGTCATAAAATTCTCGCGAATTTTTTTCTGATTTTCATGTGGCATAATGATCGGCTGGAAGGTCATTGATTTTGAATTTGGCGCGGTAAAAGTTGAGATTACTTGACTACTTAGATCATCATTTGTCTCTTGGACAGGCTTGGAGGACGGGTTTAATGGATCTATAATGACTGTTATACAGTCTCGTAAAGACTTGATAAATGCTTCATCTAAAACAGTTGATTTAAGATGTAATTCTGAAAGTAGCTCTTGAGTCATTGAAAGGTTCCTGATAAGTGCAATCTTAGTTGTATCATCGTTTGTTTGCATGACTTTTGGAAGACTGATCACCCAGTTATGTGCAATTTCTTTGATCAAGTCAATTAGATCTGTATGAATAAATGCGAGGTCTGTCAGGTTGGTGTTTCTTTCGTGAAGTTTCTTGCTGGAATCAATTTTATGCAAAGACATGCATGTCTCTACTAAGACTTGGGATGAGTTAGATAAGGTATAATGACACTCATCTAAGAGGGTAATGCAAAGATTATTCAAGGCATTTCGTACCTCTACTGCCTCATGACTACGAAGTTTGACGATGTTTAAAAGTGCTAGTCTTATTTGTTCAGATGTCACTTTCAGCCACTCAGCCGTAAGCACCTCAACATGGGAATCACCTTTCGATGACACTTGTAAACATTTCTGACTTGAATTTACTTTTCTTGTAATTATATCATTCAAAATTGAGGTCAGAACGTAACAAAGAACTTCTAAAGCCCTGACTAAGACCCGTCGTTGTCTTCGAATTTTGGTAGAAGGCATTAAACACTTAGTTAATGTAGAAACCACACCAGGTAGAAACTTTGAAAGTAATTCCTGATCTTGAATACAGTGCCATGCTGCATCCAAGGCTGATAAAGCTCCCAATTGAATTTGTCCAGAAGGTCCCTCAACAATTGCATCTAAAATTACTGATACACAAGATCCAAGAGCAAGAACTACTTCAGCTTCTTTTAAGGTTGCAGGTCCTTTCTCTGTATTTTTGATGGCGTTAAATAATGCTGCAAGAGCACCAAGTGCTTCTAACAAAACCTCCTCTGGAGCTAGAATGGACTCTCTGCTAGGTTTTCCACCAGCCATAAACGTGAGTAAGATTAGAAGCTGTTTTGCCAATTCGAGAGTAATTGACTCCCTCCAGCCATGTTGTAATATAATTTTGACACATTTAATAGTCAACTCTAAGAGCCGGTCGGTAATCTTTTCCTTTCTTCGCAATATCTGCGATATAGGATAAAACACATAGTCTGCTAATTTATGATCAAATCCATTTACTGTTTGCTGACAGTTTTTTTCAACAACGACTAATAGTTCTTCTATGGTATTGATAAAGGCTTCGTAATCATTAGGACTGCTACCAACACTGAAGAGAGCGAGTTGATTTAGTTTGACACAGTGTGGCTTAAGCTAATATAGAGTAAGAAGTTGTAACATTTTGGAATGAGGAATATACTACTCACTTGTCGAAAGAGTTTATCACGGGCAGAAATTTTTGTCTCATTGTCCATATTATTACAATAAGTTACTAGTTACTTATGCAAGAAACTCCAAGACCTGTCCCATTATTTTATATGAGAACCAAACCTCGAGGATTACTCGAACTACTGACTCTTTTAAAAAGTTTCTCGATAACTGACTGTTACATACTTCACCAATCAATGATGGCCATTAACGAGTCCATTCGAAATAATTCAACTGCATGCTACAATTCATTATCAATTAGTTTATGTGACATTATATTTTGTGTTCTGCTAGGCAATAATTAACTAAATTATTCACTCAATAATACGTTCATAGTTGAATTTACAAGTCTACGAGAATGACTTCAAATTATTCATCATTATCACAAAAGAGACTAAAAGACAATATTCAATTCCACTAATTTGAACTTGGATGAGAGAAGAAAAAGGTCCCACGGAGAAAATTTGGATGACGTTGAAGAACGGACGGGACTTTGCAATTACTAATTATTCTTGGGGTTATAACAGTATGAGATTGACGAAGACTATAGCTGTTATAACTATAAACTCGATGGAAATAATGAACGTAAAGTAGATCACTCTGAACCGTTTATGCCTGTTCTAATTCGATTACAGGTTGCTAATAAAAGCGAAGTTGGGAAAATCTTGTGATGGTCAAAAAAAGAAATCATTTTCCTCATTTTAAATCCCATTGTCATCCAAAACAGAAGCTAGTCAAAGAGTTGAAGAGCAGTCTACGGTAAACCTGATCCAAGAAATAATGGAATTTGCTTAGGAAAAGGGACTTGCTGCCACATTCTAATATGGAGATTGCTTATCGAGGGAAGAAAAAGCTGTAACAGATGTCAGAATTTATCAAAAATGAAGGTTTTTGCCTCACGAAGCTAACTAAGCTCAAAAATATCTTTTTATCAAGTTTAAGACGCGAGAGATCGATTCTTATCAATCCATACGCATGACATGCGAGCTTGGACACTAGATGCTGCAAAGACTGTAAACATGCTAAACATCAGTCACTTATGGTTTCATCCACAATTTAAGATTCAATTTAGAATTAGCTCAAGAAGGATTACAAAATTTGTGACCAAAAAATTATCTATCAATGAGCAATTTATAAATGCAAATTTAGAGTTTGTTGTTAAAGAAATTAACAGTAAGAACCTCGTATCTTGCAGAATGTACACTGGTAATGCCGTCTGGAACACTGACTAGTCAGGGTTCAATTATGAACTACTTTCTGGTATTGTATATAGTATGGTCATAGATCTATGGAGAATGATTATGTGTAAAAATAGGAATGATAAATTAGCCCATTGGAAGATAGATTCTGATTATTTTATACTTAATTTTATCATCATTTATGACATATTGATTAATACCAAGCTCTTTACATCTATATTTGTACGGATTTTATCACGTTATCAGCACCAAAAAGCTAATAACCATAAGTCAAATTATGTCAGTTCATAATTCTAGAAAGCTCAAGTGAGCTTCGTGATTTTATCGACACAAATCACATATGTGTAGATGGACTAGACGAAGACGTAATCGAAAGAATACGTAAAGCGGCGGAAAAAGAACCGGAACAGATCTTTCCATCGAATATTATAAAACGGAACGGAAAAGCTAGAAGATTGTTGGCTCCATGATTCCCACCTGAGTGGGCAACGTCAAAAGAGGCTTTTCTAAAAGCTCTACAGAAATTTCAGTATAAATCATACTCAGCAACTCCTGATAGAAATAATACTCCGAATATTATTAATCCTCAGACACCAGTATATGAAGAACAGCGAAGTGTTGCAGGGCCATCAGTAACAAGAAGCAGGCCAAGATTGACAGATTCTAGGTTCTCGGTTCCTGCGAGGGAAGCTATGGTTTCGGTTGTTCCACGTGAGTTGATGTCATTATTTAACGGATTCGAAAAATTAGATGACCGAAATTGGAACACATAGAAAGGTCACATGAGAGATAACTTGGAAATATGCGAATTATGGGATATAGTAATTGGAAATGAAAAGAGGCCCTATGGATTATACACCGATGAAGTTGAAGGATGGGAGAAGGTTATAGTGTTACCCTCTCTTTCTGCCGTAGTGACCATCTTTTCGGCTGCTTTTCTTCGAAGGATAGCTTGGTATTTGCGCTCCCTGGCTTGGCGATAGGTTTTAAGCTGTTCCTTGGACGGGAGGCCGGAGCGAGTAGGTCTAGCTAAACATTTTTTGCTATCTGAACGATAAGGACTTTCACAATTCTTTCTTCTGGTTTGAGCCATGCAAAAATCTTCACTGTGCATTCTAGACCCACAGTTTTCACATGACAGTCCCTAGAAAATTTTTTTGGTGGATACTGGCTATTGCATCGTTTACAAAATTCTGATGACTGTTGCCTTTGGGAAGTTCTCATGACACCAGATTCATCGAACACACGGAAGCTAGGGTGGGGAGCTTTGGTGAAGAAAGTTATCGATGTGCGGCGAGGAGCTTCTATAAAATTACGGCCATTTAGTTTCCAAAAAGAAAGGAGCATCTTAGTTACCCGCTCTACTTCTTGTGAGAGCAATTCTTTTGTTACTTCCACATGTCCGTTCAGAGTATGTAGACTCTTTTGGACTGTTGGTATTAACATTGAAGTCCAATTTGAGGCCGACTCTAACTTGGCTCTAAAAGGGGAAAGACGAATCGCAGCATTAAGAAGAGTCTCCAGGGCTTCATTCGTGAAAGGGCTTGGTGCAAAGCCCGAGTGGACTGGTTATATTGAGTAAACCGTCAATTGTAGTTGAAAAACTGCGAGATATAGCTAGCTATTTACATATTAACTCTTAATTTCAACGTCAGTTGTGCCGAATGATACCAAAACTAGCCCCTGAATTGGATCTTGACCAATTTTGGAAGGCAAATCGGACTGTATTCAAATCGCAAGGATATGAGCGTAGATTATCCAAGAGAAATGGTTTCTCAGATAGTCCGAAGTACAGGCAAAAGCGTTTGGAGTTTGCGATGAGACCATTTTTTTGGTCTCCACAGAGACTATCTGAGTAAAATTTTCCTAATGAAGTTTTAACTCATAGGGCAGGGGTAACAGCCAGAGATCAGAAACGATTCTTCTAGAAGGCGATAGGCAAAAAACCCTTTTTGATCGAATTATCACTCCCAATTTTGGGAAACTTCAATCTTGAATGTCTAACGGGGTCATACAGAACTGGAGGAAAGCATTTGGGACGTTTTGAGAAATTGAATACAGGAAAATGAACTCAGTTGAGTATTATGCGTATAATTTGTCGCAAGTGCTAAAATAAAGCTGGTTCAGTACGAGCGGTCACAAATTAGGGATACCTGCTTTCAACACGACAACGCAGCATGCTATCGATCCGAGCTTACTCTGGATTACTTATATTGTGGTGAGATTAAGACTGTCGATTGGCCTCTATATTCTCCAGACTTAAACTTAATCGAGTATTTCCCACACAAGATTAAGAAATATATTGAAGACCATCATTCTTTGGCGTTTTACGACCCTAGGAAAATGGGACTTGATTAACTTCGTTGGACAATATACGAGGTCTAGGACATAGTACTTGGTGAATTTATTTCTGATTTGTATGCCTCTTGGTAAGATTGTTGCTGAGTACCGATTGATCCCAAGGAGGCCCGACCAAGTACTAGCTTGATCTCTGCTTATCGTTTCATTTTTATAGTACATAGTCATTATCTCTATTTGCTTTATCCTTTAAATAGTTGTGTATTATTTTTTTTTATTTTTCTGTATTTTTTATTTCAATTGTTTTAATATATCATCTTATTTTCATTTCTTATTTTTTCTGAACAATTCATTTTTAGTTTCTCGGCTACTGATTTGTCTTCGAATTTCTGAACTTGTTGCTCCTGTTGAGAATCCATGTCTGGAAAAATTTCAGTATACAAAGAAAAGAAAGTTGTGAAATAATCGTGCAACGGAATAGTAGTATTAACTTTCAAGTACTTTATGTTATTTTGAACAGCATACAAAAGACTCTTAAATATATTCCAAGAGTTTGTGCTCCCAAATGTCATTACAAAAATATTATTATCTAATTTTTTTTGGAAATGAAAAGAAATTATATACTCATCATTTAGTCATAGACCTGCCTGGTTAAAACGCCCCTTCAAACAAATTTTTAAATAACTAACTATACATTTTTATTGACGAAAGTATTCCCGCTTTCCTTATTTATCTTCTTGACTTTCTTAATGAAGCAGCCTTCTGCTCCATGTGAGCAAATTTCAACCCCATTTGGGATTTGAGATGCATTATTTGTCTTTGTTTTTCCTCGTCCATTTCAATTAACTTATTGATTTCCTTAGTGTACTGTCGAACTAAGGCGTCAAATCGATGCTCAGTATTCATCATAAAAACTTTTGTTGCCTCTTGTTGAATTCGAATCTGATATTCTAGTTTCTGAACAAGATGACGATTGGTTTCACCTGAATCGTTTATCTGTCCATTTATCCAAACTCTTTGTTTGAGTGTATTAATGTCATTAGTATGCCGATCGATTACCTTTAGCCAGCAACTTAGGTCATCAACTTTGTTCTTTAGTTCTCTCCGTAGAGCAACGATATCAGTTTCATGTCGATCAAGTCTATTTGTAACCACTTCACTTTTCACGGTTCCTGTCATAGCATCGATAGCTCCTTCCATCATGTCAGTTATGGCTTTTCCTTGCATTGCATCTTTTTGTAAAAGTTTAATAGCATCGTCATGCCGAAGAAATGACCGGATGAGTGCTTGAGTGCGATTGACACTGATCTCAACTTGTCGAGAAAGTTCATTCAGAGAGGTTTTTGTATTTGAGATATTTGCTTCAGCTTTTACCAAGCGCTTATCGGATTTCCGTTGCCGAAGGTGGAGAGTTTTTATATTCTCAAGCATATCATCGCTTTGGTCCAGATTATCTAGGAAAGTATCGTGTAATTCTTCTCCATCAGAAGGATCCATGTTCAATAAATCATTATCCATTGGAGGAATATTTGGCATTTCGTCAAGCATCAGAGGAACACTTGGAGAATCTTTTTGTTTAGTGAGAAAATCCGATAGATCTTTTTCTACATTAGGACTATCACTGCTAGGTAAGTTCTCATCCTTAGCTGAGGGAGCGCTAAAAATTTCAGCCTCAGACCGTAAAGTAACCGAGGGGTTTTCCGACGAGTTTTCCTTTGGCTTTTGAGGTTGAGCTTTCGAAAAATCTTCTTCTATAGCCTGATCTTTCGTTTTTGAATGGGAATTAGAGCTATCATCATATGAGAGTGGTAAAGGAATTTTTTCCTGATTTTTAGGTTCGAGAGTACTTTTACTGATATAATCTGACACGCTAGCATAACCCATGTGAGTTGTATATCTACTGAGATTAACCAATCTTTTTTTATTCGACAAGGTTTTGGTTGGAGAGTTTCCAGATTTTCGTAATCGCAAAAGATAATTTCTTGTATGCTCTGGAGATTCTAAATGTTTCTTGAATGAATCAATTTCTGCATCATCGAATAACTTCTTGCATTCATGACATATGATGTATTCGCACTCCCTCTGAGATTGATCTTTCTCTAAACATGGATGTACTCTTCCTTCAAAAAGATCATCGGGATATTCGTCTCGGTACGCGCATCGAGAACATCCTGTACAGGTTACTACACCACGATTTAAGTACTCTTTCACAGAAGGAGCTCGCTCTTCTTTGACTGTAGCGGACGTTTTTTTATCTGTCCCGTGGTTTGGAGATTCCATTATACTGTGTGAATTTATGGCAGTTGACAAGCCCGGTACATATAAGCTTGAAGTTTCCGAACAATTTGGACTTTCAACGTTATAATAAGACGAATCTTTCGGGTACTTAGCATGGATTTCCTCTGCACTTTTCCTTTTAACAAGAGGAAATTTAACTATCCTAGTCGGATTTTGAGTACGGCTTAAGAAGTTGCTGACAGAGGTTGTTGTGTCTAAATAAAATGAGTCAGTTTCTTGACATATTATATTGCTAGGTTTTGGACATACCATTTTTTATGCCATCTTTTCTATCTCTGCTGTCTAAATAAGCCTCTAGTCGAGACATTGAATGATTGAGAAGCATAGACTCATTTTTGCTGTTCATGAATTCGAAATACCATTCTTTTACATGTGGCCATCTTAGTTTATGTGCTTTATAAAATGGTGGTCGGTATTGATTAGGATGAAAATGATAGCGAGTGTCACGGATATCAATACTCTGAGAAGGTTCTTCGATAGAAATCAAGATCTTATCCTAAATATACATCTATCAGATAAATAACAAATCCGTCTAATTAAAGACCAACCTTTTCCATACGCTGCAACACCCGAATCCATAACACAAATCTACGATGATCAAAAGTAGATTTCTCCATTGGCCAAAAAAAAATACCCCGTCTTGGAAGAAATGGACGTTCACATGGAGAGTCGCCATACCGAGATGCGTGGCGATAGGTTTCAAGCGCGAAATCCTTAAACTCAGAACACGTTCTATTATTCGCCATCATCCACCTTGATTTGTGGTAATAGCTTGTTTTCCAATATTACTTAGACATGAGATGGTAGATGGTAGGACAATAACGTTATCGAACAACGAATATTCGGAACACCGAGGATCGATTAAGCGGGATCGTCGGGATGATCTGGCCCAAAAATTTCACTGCTGGTGAACGATTCAACAATTAGCTATATGCCCAGTGGCCACCAAATAAAGTCACGTCTCAAGCCATCAACACTATTAAAAATAGTATTGCAGACTTAGCTGCTTGTTGTCACTCACACTCGATGGCGACGTTCGACAGCGGCTTACATCAAGCGTGAATCACTATGCTATTTCGATTAAGATCTTCAACAACCTTCATGCATGAAGGAAAGTTTGGCCCCCTGCGGAGCCAAAATGCCCGTAGCGGATTTAAAACTCCGAGCTAGGCCCTAAGAAGTATTTTTCTATTCAAACCACAACAAACAGGAGGAAATTGCGAAAAGATTGGTTATAATTTTTATTGCTCAACTAATGATTAGACTGTATTTAGCGGTTCCCGTTGTTCTTGAGCTGTTTGAAAGAGTGTAGTGTCCTGAGGGTTAAGTTTCAAATTTAATTGGACTTTGGGAATCCCTAGACTTATAATTGACATGGATTAGCACTAAGTATCGATACAATTCTGAAGAACTTTGAAGACATTACTTTATGGATGATAGCACAGGATCTGGCCAATTCCTATTATCAGGAAACTGGAATGACGAGTCATCATCGACATCAAATAAGAGCTGTATTCACTTGTCTTTAAGATCCAAAAAATTAAAGATAGTATGCCAGCCAATTTGTGCTAAATCTCAATAATTCACATCCATTCGATAAATCGTGTAATCTGGCGAATTATGTGAGCTTGAGGCAGACTCGAAGAGATTTGTTGGTGGACCCTGGCTCTCAGAATTGTCTTTTGGAAGGGAAAGGGCTGTAATCAATTCTTAGCCAATTAAGCTTTCTGATATGCGTACTCCCTCGCAAGGTCTCAATAAGAATAGAATGATAGTATGACGCTGATATTTCTTTTTCCATTATTATCAGTCAGAACTGAAGGGTATATTGCAGAAAGTAATCTCGGTATAGGCGATTTCATCGGATAGCAGGTCCAACACACAAAGCTGTTACTGGGCCTTGAAAATCTGCTTTTGCAATTTAGGAGGAAGTGCTGTCACAAAATTTCTTGTAGATCTAAATATCACGTTTCCTTAGAAAATTAATATTCAATGGATGAATAGTCAAATTGTAAAAGGCGGTTGATGAAACGTGAGGGTCCAAGAAATTTTGCTAATCACTGACATAATTGCGGGGGAGTGACAAGTTTTTCAAGCACTTATTGTGCAAGCGGCTAATAGGAAATCAGGGCTGTGGTCATTTGACACTGAGTACATCACTGTCAATTGATCCATTCTTGCATGCATTTTCTACACTTCATTCGAGTAAGACAATTCGAGCCGAACATTAAAGACTTTATCTTTCACGAATGTTATCGCCTCCCGCAACCATGAAGATTGAATAAGGAAAACTACTAACCCTAGATTATCCAGCTACGCTTATATCATATGCACCGTGCGAAATGTAGCTAGGCCTGCTGGATTCTAATCAAACATCTCCTGTCTCAAGTAGAGTTGGAGTACTCTGGCTCAGGCATTAAGAATATATCCCTGCAATTGCTGATTGCTGATCTTATGGCCTACCCCTGTCGAATTTCGGTATAAATTATGCTAACAAAACATATGAGGCCGTTTGATTATCTTAGTGTACAAAACTTACCCTCCAGCTCCAATCTCCTATTAGAATTTTTAACTTAACTAACTCAAGTACTTTGTATCATTTCTCCTTGATAGAGTCAACGCAATCAAGTTGTCTGTCATATGAGCATTGTCACAGGATTATCATCGCATTGAATTTATTCAAACAGGTTGTGGGGATAACTTATCTATTTTTACAGATCGTCTTCACAGTATCATTCCTATATCCATAAATGTGCTATTAACACCTCAACGCTCTCGTAATCTTTATCGATATCAAAACTTACAAGTGTTGCATAAACTTGAAGAACAAAGATCGAAGGTCAACGGTTCAAATTCTCACACTTAATCAAGCTAGTGCTAACTTAAAATATATCGCTGAGTTTCTTGAATTTACGTTAGCACAAGTAAAATATACTATACGTTACGTCCAAGTCTCCTAAAAAGAGCAAAAACGCCCCTCCAAATTTCAATTCCACGCAAGTAGAAGAGTTGGAAGATTTTGTCTTTTCTTCTCGTAAGACGAAATAAATATCTTACCTCGAACTTGCCTCAAACTTCTCCGTTAGGAATGTGGGTGAAGAAGTCATCAGGAATGCCCTGACAAAAAGTGGATATACACCATGCCTTTCCAAAAACATGCTCCCACTATGGGAGAGAGATAACCGTATTCATAATGCATGGGCTGAGGCTCGTCTTCACTTAACAAAAGAAGATCGTTCGCTCATACTTTGGAGCGATAAAATTTGTACTAACAATGGGAATATCACATCCTAATAAATCACTGGGAAGATCAGTCTCGTATGCTAATCGTTGTAGATATATAAACAAACGAGTTTTAAATATAGGTAGAAAATATAACAGTACTTTCATAACAGAAAAGCAATGTAAAAATGATTAATGGTTGTTTTGGAGCTGCTTTTCTGGATGGCAAAAATGTGATCATTTTCTATGGAAAGAGAATCGGGAAAGATAACGGCCAAAGCTATACCGATCACATACTTCCCCGAGTTGTGCACTGGATCAAGAGAAATCCTGGACCTGGTGGTCGCCATATCAGGCTTATGCAAGATAACGCTCGCCACACAAATCCATCTTCTCATTAACATTCCTCCTCTCTCACGAAATTCAATCGATCTAATGGCCAGCTTTCTCTTTGGATTTAAATCCGATACAGGCTGTATGGAGTATTATGATATTACACATGCAGGCTCGATATCCAGAGCTTGGTCAAGAGAGACATCGCAGTCGCTCACAGGTCCATGGGATTGTAGAGGAGTCACATGGTTCTATAACGCCGACTCAGCTTTAAACCCTGATTAGTACAGTAACATGTAAACAAGATGCTATGCTTTTATAGATGTCGATGGGAGCGTAATGTCAAATCCTATCAGTGTCTGAATTTTTGAAAGTAGAACATTAGATAGCATTTATGTGATTAAATTCATTTAGAACACCATGAACAACACCATGGTGAAACGATTAAAAAATTTCTTATTCGTTGCAAGTACAACTATATAAAAAGGAATTGCATAGGTATAAAATCAAGGAAGCCAAGACTTTGCCTCAGCAAAATCCCAAGTTATCAAAATTGAGAATGAAGTTTGTCCAAAATGATTAACAATACAATATCTTTATGTCAAGCGTAGCTTATGCCCGTACTTATGTACACGGTCGCTACAATAAAATCTGCGCTAAACAGTTTTTAATATGCGAATTCCCTGCTAGCCCATATTATCCTGATCCATTCGTTTCCTAGTCAACTATCAATTTCCGGGATTTTATTCACAAGAGAGCAAATCCTGACAGATCTGAGATGCTTTCAAGTATACGCATCAGTAATGATATCGAGCATAC
>MCFK01008690.1:0-10611 GCA_003610855.1 Erysiphe neolycopersici | reverse complement strand
GCAAAAGGTAGTTATACTCTTTCTCATAACCTTGTATCTAAAACAAGTAAACAATTTCATGCGCATGAGAAAAACTCTTTACAAAACCTATCTGGCCAAATTCAATTTAAGTAATTAGATCATGAGATTTGAACTTTAGATGACCCATTTATTGCCCCTGTTTCTACTATACTGTTCGCAATCTCCTCCACATGACATTCTGTATGGAGGCATACCACTAACTTGCACGGGTGAGCCGTGCCACCCCTACCACGCTTCGCCGACACAAGCAGGGCCTGAAATCCCACTTGACATCGACCGTCTACTCGCTCTTAGTTAGGTGTCCGAGGAGCTGGTCAGGTACTAGTTTACTTACAACCGTCATTTGATACCGTATCAGGAAGGAAATTGGGTGGTCTCGACAGGACTACTACCAGTTTGCTCTCCACAAGTCAAAACCTTACTACAAAGTGGCTCAGGATTAGTAAGTTGAGAAAATTGAGGCTCAAGATAATACGAACGCTCTATTTGATAAACACATTCAGATTTGGAAATGTTGGACCGTTCATTCGTCAACTAAGCTGTTCAGCATAAATCTTGCTCAGGTGTAAACATTCTAGCACTAATTGATCCTCCAGATGTGACAAGTGATTGGTGAAGTAGTAAATTAGATCCTACTTCTGGCAAGAAACATGACACTGTCTGACCTTTTTGCCGGTACCGTGGTGTGCGAGAAAAGAGCCTAGATGAGATGCAGTATCAAAGCACCACAGAACTGGTATAGGTTGTGTTTTGTTTAATTAATTGATTCATCAAAGACACAATGTTGTTTGTATAGAATTGATTTCTCTGGTAGGCAAGAATTGAAGTGCTCCTCGCCATCCTCATCAAAAAGACGAAAGAGTCAGATTAGGATATGTTATCCAAATTCGTTAGCAATCATATTGATATTAGGGCGGTCAAGCGACTGTGTTCAAACCTCGTTTTTTTACTGCGAATGCGAAAATCGCAAATCATTTTTCCATTCATTATGTTAGAAAAAGAACGCCTTATGATTAGACCTACATGTGGGAACAGCATCTCCCTAGCTTTAATAAGAATTTAATTGCCTAAGAAACACATTTAGTGTTTTTGAAAAGTTTCGAAGAAGCTGCTTGAAATAGTGTAGTCATTTAGTAAAACAGCTTCAGCTACTCAAACACGACAGCTGAAGTTACTAGATGAAAAATAGACGTGGTAATTTCCTCGCTTGTCTTAACTGATAATATTAAGATAGACGAAGTTGCAACCAGATTTCTACTTTCTACCATACCATTTACAGATGTGAGCCAAATTTTACTACCTGGCCAGCTCAAAGTGAGATTTTGGCCGACCGATATATTTTACTTAGCTTAGACTTACTTTTTTTCTGTTACGTTATAGCACCTTGCTATTCTTAGGTTGTAGTCGGAAGTAAGTTGTCGTATGTATAAATACTTTGAGCGAGTTTATAGAATTTGAACTAAACCGGGTAACATTTGGCGGTGTGCCCCGAGCCTTTACGGGGATACTTTAGGTGTCTCTTATAAAAGTTCACCCTCGTTTAGTAGTCATTTGAATAATAATTACACAGTTATTAGTTTGGTCTTTTTGAAAAGAAATTAAATATTCCTGAGAAGGTGACTGTTACGCGTCTTTAGATTAAAGACATACTGTGCTTTTTCTCGCTGTTGTGTTGTAACACATTGTTGCTCTTGTAAGTGACAGTTATTCTTTCGGCTTAACTGAGCATCTTAAATGCAGGTTGAATAGGCAAAGCTTCAGTGTATGCTATTAGCCGCCGTTCGTTCACGTTGCATTTGCAGAATTATAAACTAAGACTAACAGCTGAAGTTGGAGTTTAGTAGTCACATTCATCTGTCTGACTTGCATAACTCCATGGTCGACCAATTGTCATGTGTGTGGTGACTTTGTTTGATGCTCATCATGCAGATGATTAAAAACTCGACATTGGTGTCTAAGGAAGTTCTATTTGGTCAAGAAGACAAAACTCGATTACCGGGCGATCACAATGGATTCGGCAAGTTTCAGTGTTGGAGTTCGTCGATCTTCTTGCTGACACCCGGCGGCTGGTACTAGCTTAGCCGGATAAGTGTGAGGAGGGGTTGGATGTTCAAATTAAACTTTAACCTCTCAGTCAGCCTGACTGATAAACAAACGGCAATTTGGTTCTATGACATATTGCTATTGGGTTCAACCGACAGGAAAAACTTTGTGATGAGAATATTTTCTGGAGCGGTGAAGAAATTCCAATCTTTCTTGATAGCGATGGTGAAATGCCACTGATGCTGTTACTGCTGTTTCTTTATCGCCAATTATCGCTTATTGAGTACAGGCACTGAGGATTTATGAATTAACCACGGTAACGATAAGTTGCTGAAAGAAGAAAAAGGATACATCCCATCTCCGAGTGCCCCACACAAGCTCAGACTGAACAAGGACCGATTTTCTGATTGCGTTGATCATCATGGGTATTCCCTGCCTCTTACCCGCCCCTACCCCCATATTCACTTCCTTAATCCCTGTCAGGTAGATCGATATTTAATAATTAAACACTGATAAAGTTCAAATTTGCACAACCCAATTGTTCCGACCACACTTTTTATATCGATGCAAGCTGAAAGTTGAGCATTCTCCATCTTTGCCTTTGCAACAAGAGTGAAAATCATCTATCGAAATGTCGGATCAACCGACTGAAAACATTCCAAACACAACGTTTTCAGCCTTAATAGCGACTCTTGTGCCAACTATAATCACATCTGGTGTCTATTTAGGCATCTTCTTGGTCCTGCGTAGATCTCACAAACGATTCTATGCTCCAAGAACATGCTTGGGAACACTACGAGAAGACGAGCGAGCCGATCCACTACCTGATGGATGGCTTGATTGGATAAGCCCTTTCAGCAAAACACCAGACTCTTCTGCTCTAAGAAGCCAATCTCTCGATGGCTATTTGTTTCTCCGATTCCTTAAACTTACAATAGTTATTATGTTTGTCGGTACTCTAATATCATGGCCTATGTAAGTAGATGAGAGGTCTGTTTCATCTACAAAACTGACTAAGTCCAAAACAGATTATTCCCCGTATATGCAACGGGTGGTTCCGGCAGTGGCCAGTTAGACATGCTCTCGATGAGTAATATAGATAAGTCAGGAAGCGGGAAAAATCGATACTATGCTACAGCTTTTGTGGCATGGATATTTTTTACTTTTGTGCTATATCTTGTCACTCGAGAAAGCATATTTTTCATAAATATTCGACAAGCTTTTCTCCTTTCGCCATTAAACTCCCAAAGGATTTCAGCGCGAACAGTTCTCTTTACTTCAGTGCCCTTTAAGTATAGAGATGAATCAAAATTACGCCAGATCTTTGGGTCATCTGTGAAAAGGATTTGGATAACGAAAGACTGTACTGAGACCGATGACCTTGTGTCTGAGCGCGACAATGTTTTGCTGAAATTAGAGTCTTCTGAAATTAATCTTATCAAAGCTGCCAACGTCGAGAGACTTAGGATCAAAAAAAAAAAAGCTGGGCAACCTGAAGCATCGTCCGAGATTGATGCCCCTATTGCATCAGGCTCTCTTGTTGACTTTTGGGTCCCAGAGAAAAAACGACCAACGCACAAGCTTGGCTTATTTGGTCTTCTTGGACAAAAGGTTGACTCAATCAAATGGTGTCGAAATCGCTTGGAAACTCTCATACCGGAGGTCATAGCCGCACAAACTACGTACAAGTCGGAAGACGCTAATAAGCTTGGAAGTGTATTTATCGAATTTAATCTTCAGTCTGAGGCACAAGCTGCTTTTCAGTCACTATCCCATCAT
The DNA here is from genome assembly GCA_003610855.1 of Erysiphe neolycopersici. Taxonomy (NCBI): domain Eukaryota; kingdom Fungi; phylum Ascomycota; class Leotiomycetes; order Helotiales; family Erysiphaceae; genus Erysiphe; species Erysiphe neolycopersici. Next base: position 6,768 of record MCFK01008690.1, on the reverse strand, counting down.
CAGGCACTCCAGAGTAAAAATCCCAATTTTAGATTCTAGGGGACTGAATATTAATTTCTCTTAGTGTCCCCAAAATTTATTGGTATTAATCCAAATGAAGTAATTTGGTCCTCCTTAAAACTGTCATGGTTGCAAAGATTAGTGCGCAGAGCAGCTGTCATTGGTTTCATCTCTGTCTTGATAATCTTCTGGTCCATACCTGTTGGATTTGTCGGACTTGTTTCAAATGTGAACTATCTCAAAAATTATCAAGCCCTCTCATGGTTGAATCAGATCCCCAATGAAATTATGGGTATTATCACAGGACTACTTCCTACAGTCGCTCTTGCAATATTAATGTCCTTGGTACCTATAATAATCAGATGTAAAGTCTTCCCCCCAAAATTTCCTAGACAGTTCCTTACTAATTTCTTGAAGTATTGGGCAAGCTCTCTGGTGAGCCATCCCTAGTTCGAGTTGAGCTATTTACCCAAAACGCGTACTTTGTTTTTCAAGTTGTTCAGGTCTTTATTGTTGCTACGGTTGCTTCAGCCGCAACCTCACTCATCAAGCAAGCTATAGATAACCCAAAAAGTATTACTACTATAATGGCAACCAATATTCCCAAAGCTTCTAATTTTTACATCTCATACTTCATCGTCCAAGGATTGACTATTGCTTCGGGAGTTATTTCCCAGGTGGCTGGATTTTTCATATTTTCACTTGTATATAAATATCTCACTGGAACTCCACGATCACTATACGAGAAATGGTCAACATTAAGTTATGTATCATGGGGAAGTGTATTACCAGTCCTCACTAATATTGCAGTTATCGGCATGTGATCAATTATTCCCTTCAATTGTCAATACATCTAATTAGTTCTAGGCATCATATACTCTTGCATTGCGCCTCTAATCCTCGGTTTTGCCACAATTGGAATGTCTTTATTTTATCTAGCATATCGATATAACATTCTTTTTGTAACCGACACAATAATCGACACAAAGGGTTTAATATATCCTCGCGCACTTCAACACCTTTTGACTGGCATTTATCTCGCAGAGATTTGCTTGATTGGACTCTTTTCTATTTCCTCAGCTATTGGACCAATTATTTTGATAGTTCTGCACCTTGTCTTTACTATTTTATATCACAAGTCTCTGAACGCTGCAATAGATCCACTTTTAATCAGCCTCCCAAGAACTCTTTTAGTGAAAGAGGAGGCTGCTGTTGCCGAGGCTTACGTTGTTGAAGCGGGAAATGCATCTACTCCTGAAGAACCAACGTCTAAAGATGAAACTCCGGTTGAGAATAAGCCAGGTCTTCTTTCAAAAATTTTCAACCCACGCATATATTCAAACTTTGAGGACTTTCGCAATATAATCCCTCAAAGTAAACTTGACCCACAACATTTATATGACCCTCTGACCGCCGATGAGGCATATTTACCACCATCTGTTAAGTCAAAACCAATTATTTTATGGATACCCAGAGATACAATTGGAATTTCCGATGAGGAAGTTGCTATAATTGATAAAATTACGCCAATTACTAATGATGGTGCTACGATAACCGACGAAAATAAGATTACTTGGGATCCAAAAGGTTCGCGGCCACCGATTTGGCGGCCGAAAATCTTGTACTAGATTATTAAGATATTGATATGAGTAACGTAGTGATGTTCAAAATCTTACCTTCTGTAAGAGTAATTTTTAATTTAATGGAGACTAATTTGAGGGTTATGTACGATTTGTACATGCAAATTTGTTCGTGCTATGCTAGTTTTGGAAAATAGATACCCCTTATTTAATTTGAGAATGATGCATGCAGTATGGCTTTAGATATTTTTTGAAAACTAATAACCTAATGACTGTATATCATACATTCATTATTACAATAAATAGTATTACTCCAATTGTTGTAAATAATTGAAATAGATACAAAGTTTCTTTCATATAGGTTTAAAAAATTCCAAGAAATATTTGCAAAATGTGGGACATCTGTCCAATTGAACTTCAGCTTTTTTTCTCAATTGTACAGTAATAGAAGCAGTTATTTTAGAGCTTTCCCGGCAAGACTAGCCTTAGATCAATTAAATTAACATCTTAATATCATCTCATGAAGATATATATAACTTTTAACATACTAGTGTACATATATATATATATATATATATATATATATATTTATATATATATTTATATTGAAATATACATTTTAATAGCTTTGGGAATAGTAAATTGTGAAAACCCACTTAACAGAAGAGCCTTTCTAGTAGGTGCTGGAAGATCAATGTTCTAGTTTTCCTTAATATTAGGAAACATCTGAAAGTAAGCCTTATGATAATTTTCAATAGTCGAACTTAATCTTTGATAGATTATTAGAGTATCATTAAATTGAATGAATCTTGAATTGTAAAGTAATGATGAGCCAAAAATTCAAGATATCACATGGATAGAGCGTATCAGAGATTTTGAAATGGCAATATACGATGTATATCGCCGTATCTTGCTCTTTCTAAGATGGTCGGTCATATTTCTTTTCCTCCATTATTTTAATTTCCATTGTTATTAGATTTGAATCCAAACAAAGTTTCGAGAAGCCCACGTGGCTTTGGCAAAGGACACTGTCTCTTTTCAAGGTTTTTGAGTTGTAAATCTACTACTTCAGCCTCAATAGTAGGATATTTCTCGTGCCCATCGGATTTGTCTGGTCGCTTCTGGTTTGATAATCGTCGCACAGTACCATCATCATTAAATGCAACCGGTTTGGAAGCCGGGCATGGTAAGATATGCGGAAGAACTACGACAAAAAAACTTGCAAAGAGGGTTGTCGCAAAAAGAGATGAGGTGAGTCGACTTTTGGGATTAAGATGAGAGGGCATAATCCATGGGATATTGATTATTCTCTCACTCTTTCACACTAGATTCTTTCTTGTAATTATAATACACAATGTCCTCTGTAAAGAATGAAGTTAGTTTTTTGGTCAAGTCCAGTCCTAACAGCATTACTCGATCAGTTTTTACACTAAAACAAATCCAACGAGAAGAAGGGAATTTTTCATACTTACTTTGGAGTCATGAAAAGTTATTGATTTAAGTGTATCATAATCATTTGTAACACAATTAAGCACTTATCGATGTCATTAAAAAATGCTTTTATTATTATTTCAAATTGTATTTAACGCACCGTATGTATGACTTGATGTTCTTTCGAATTATTAGATACTGAAATTCAATTAAGATGTCCTTAGCATTTTTAACGACAAGTATCCAATTTTACGGTTTGATTGGTTAGGACCCTGACTTGAACCAACCAGTCGACGTAATTCCAATAGTAATAAGATCTATTTTTACACACAGGAACAAGCCATTCCAAGTCGTACGCTCAAGAGTGTTAGAATTAATCAGTAATTGATAATTATATAATTACTAAAAAATTACACCGGTACAGGCATAAACTTGATATCCATGCTTTATAGGTAGGTAGGGGTTTTTTGATGATGTTTATACAAATGAGATAATTTCTGGTCATGCTTAGCGTTAAAACACTCATTAGGACCAGTCAGACATCTCTTTTAAATGCTAAGCAGATTTGCTACTACTATTTGTGCATATCGCTTATTTTATACAAGTGCACTATTAATAAGCTCTCGCTTATAACACTCACCAAATAATGTTTTTTTTTTAATAATTTAGCGTCGTGCCCGCGCACAGCATGTGATCTTAAGGATCTCATGCCGTGTAGCTCAGCCTTCTACAATCTACCCGACGTATTAGCGTTCTTACAGAGAACCTAAAGAATTTTATATACAAACCAACGCTTATTGATCGGTATTCTACATAAAAAGAGGAAAAAGAGGAAAATATGTCTACCGCAGAGGAGATCAGCGCCAATCTTCTACTGCCCTTAACTGATGATAAAATGTTGGTTAGGTATTATTTTGGTTTTGATTTTGATTTAGTACACTCTTAAGATCGTTTCTGGATTTGCTCGAAAAATGCTGTACCTTGTATCCATTTTTCAAATGCAACAGCACCGGTGTGAGTACCTAACACCCATTGAATTCTTGAATTTATTTGAGCTGGGCCACCCTATATGCGCCCCCTTTGGCGGCCTAGATGACAATATAGGACATGTACTGTTGACTTTTCTCTCCCACAAGAGCAGGTTAGAAGGACGTCTTCGTGTTGGAAACGACGATGATAGTCCGCAAAGTCCCCATGGCCAGAGCGAGCTGCGAGGAGGTAACCAAGTGATCGTCGTTCAAGTTTAGCTAGTTCTTCTGTAGCCTTTGTATTCGGGCCAATTTTAAGCTCTTTATATCTGGAGGGAGCATTTTCAGCCCAAAAGTAAATTACTGACTTTTCGTAGTTTTCTTTAGCTTGGCGTTTTGCTCTAGCAATTGTCATTGGGAGAAATGGTGCAGGATCTACGCATGCTGACTTGGCAAGGAGATCTACCTTCTCATTACCAGTTATACCAGTGTGGCTAGGGTACCAACATATCGAAACTTCTCCTGGGTTTGTAATTTGGCTTCTGTCACGTTTAGGCCATGCTTTCGCTAGTTTTTTAAATTTAATAATGCGGGGAGAGCTTGTTGCTGTAGAGGAATCTGCTAATAAACGAATAGCCGCTTCTTCGTTATCTAGACATATTGTTATATTTGTTGCATATCGTGACATGGGGTTGCGCAATGCAGCAGCTAAACCCTCTGTTGCCCCTGCAATTTCTGCATCATAAACTTCGGCTGACTGGCCGAGAGGTACTTTTACTTGTTCAATTTCGCAATTTTGACCTCTAAAGATGGAGTATCCAGCACCAGCTTAGTCATTTATTAGAGCCTCGTCTGAGAAGACGAAGAGGTCGAGTGGATGTCGGGAGTTATACCATTGGCTAAAAATTTGAAGACCCTCAGTCTTGCCGACTGCACCGACTTTTGAGCGTAAATTTTCACGTGTAGAAGCCCAGGGAGGATTTAGGGTGTCTGGGCATAATTCTGGACTGATTCGTAGGCGTACCCAAGATATGTGGGAGGAGTTTCATCTTCGGCGAAGTGGATGGTGTGGGTCTGTGGCAGCGACTCTGACTGAGAGACGGTCATGTATTCTCTGGAACCATGATAGCGCTGATCCCCAACCTATCTCCCGGAGAAGAGCAGGAACTGGGGTTGTTCGGTAGACAGGGAGTACAGCTCGGGCTGTATCATTGAGTTGGATTTGGAGCTTGTCTAAAATTTCTTTCGGTAATTTATTGGAATAATAAGTTTCTGCACCATAAAAAAGTGTAGCTAACGCCGAAGCCTGTAAAGCATGGCGGGTAAGTAACGGGTCAATACCTCAAATAGTGTTGGAGAGACTTTTGACGTGGTTAGTTATAGTCTGGGTTTTGCCACAAGCTTGGGCAATGTGTTTTCGAAAGTTAAGTTTCCGGTCAAAAAAGATACCAAGCCATCGAGTTTGTTCATTTGGTCTTATTTCCTGGTCGTTGAAGTAGATGCTTGGTTCGAATGGAACTCGCCGTTTGTTATGGAAATACTGTAGTTCTATTTTTTTGACTTCAAATTGGATTCCTTTTTCCCGGCCCCAAATGATAGTTGATGTTAATTGCTCTTGAAATATTGGCGACACTGGGGAGCCTTGAGGTAGACCACAGAGTATAGGTACTGAGGCATGTGTTGTTCCATCCAGCGTGATTGTGGCTTCGCGCTGAGTCATAAATGATAAAACCCACCTTACTAAGCTTAATGGCCAGCCTTGTTCACGTAACTGGAGGCTGAGACGACCTTTTTGGACTAATCCTACGGGACCTATGAGAGGGGGGGAGTTGTATTGGGGGGTTCTCTTTTGCCATCGGACAACTTGTGATGCGTCTCTTAAATTAGATAAATTTTCAATTTTTGATCTCCAGTAATTACACTTTGCTTTCTTAACAGTTTTGCCAAAAAATCTTTGTTCTTCTGTTGAGGGGCCACTTCTTCTACGAGCATGGCAGAAATCCCAGTGTGCCACAGTGCAATCTCTAGTCCACCATGGTGCCCGATGTTGTTTTGCACGTGCTCTTGGGTAGGCGGCGCGGAGGGAGATTGCGAGGGCGTCAGAGATCCAAATTGCTTCTTCTTCGGGGTCTTAATTTGAAGGACCTACTAGTAGTCCCTTTAATGTGTTAATGAGTACCCTCCAGTTGCAAGCTGTGTGTTAAATTCGACTTGGGGATTCGAGTTCCTTGCCAGAGTCTGATATGTGTGTTACTAGTGTTCTGTAGTCTGACCCTGACTCTAAATCATGTCGCACTGCATAGTGTGCAATTGTGGTTGTTCGAACAAACTAAATATCTATAGTTGCCTCGGCATCGTGTGTCGGAATTTTATCATCATTCATTAGCGTAAGGCCCCATGAAACTGTCCATTCAAGCAAAGAGTCCCCATTCAATGGTTTCCCTCTAGCTGACGGGTCCCATGCTGTATGATGTATATTAAAGTCACCAGCAAGAATATCCGGTCGTACAGAGAGAGTTAAAAGAAGCCGTAACCCTTCTCCTGGATCTGTGGCATCTGGTGGGGCATTATAAATATTCCAACAATCAATTTGGTGTTTACCCCGGCGTGTGATAGAGACTTGTAGTATGTCTCGTGAGTAGGTACTTGGTTGGAAAAACGCGAGTTCCCTGCCTTTGCGTAAGTATGTCAAAACTCGAGGTCGCACTGCCCAGTCAAGAAGAGGAGCGAAGGCCTGGTAATTTATGTGAGTTTTTGTGGTTTTGTGAGCGGAACAAGCCAATATCCAT
>MCFK01008679.1:0-15832 GCA_003610855.1 Erysiphe neolycopersici | reverse complement strand
TACAAAAGAGGGATGGTTTCGTGCATCGCATGTCAGGAATCATGCTAAATATGGGTCTATTATCATCAATGTCACATGATGGCCTGGGTTTGCTTAAGTGCTCATGATCATTACGTATCCTGATTGGGTAGTTTATCAACCAATCACATCTATCATTGGATTATTTATTGTGCTCGGTATGGGTCCATTAGATTCTACTAGTTCCCATTGTTATATCGTGTACTATCGGCTCTTGCTTATTTGTATCTTCATTCTATCGAGTTCTATAATGTTCTATCGAGTTTCCTGTATATGTAAATAAAGTAGAGCCTCTTTGCCAATCCTAGTCTCTTCAAGATGAAGTCTTGTATATAAAATCTTCTTGTTACGCCTTGTCTAAACAATTAATATTATTTTGCCAATAATCTTATTGTCTTGTTTTGATCGTGAACCAAATCGGTATATCTTGTCACCTGTTTCGAGGCTTTTATTGATCCTTGACCCTTGAGAAACCTTGACATCTCACGTAACCGTACTTAGAGACGAGAAATTTAATGACAATAAGCGCTTCAATATTTTAGCCATGATATAGAAACCAATCCTCCTCTCGATTAATTGATACAATTTAAAATGGGTTGAACCAAATAGCCAAATGCCTGTTTCTGGGTCATCTTTCCCTTTTCCATTTCCATTAATCCCAAATGACTGGAGATCATGATGCAGATTTTGGTTTTTTTTTTCTTTCTTTTAAAATGAGCCGTTTTGATGAAATCTACCATTAACTGGTTAAAGTAGTTATGGAGAATGCGGCTTTGTTCGCTGCACTAAAAGAGTAGAGTACGAAGGTTAGAAAGGCGTTGGAAAATCTGTGTTCAAAAGTAAGGAGCACGTATTTGAGCAAGAATGTGCCTAGTGATGTCTAATTGAGTAAAAATAGCAGTAAAACAGATATTGACGATGAAGCACGATGGATAACTAACACACTACCGTGTATCTTGGACCAGCATGCCAAAAAATTTCGAGTGTGCGCTCGATCGAAGCGGTGGTGTCATAGCCTGTAGATGTTTTAACTTGTTTGTAAAACTAGAGTTTCAGGACAAGGGTTAATTTCGTTTTATAGTGGAATCTGACGTTAAAACTAAGTGGGTGACTATTGAGGGAAAACGGGTTTCGTTTCAAACCGAATGATACATAGGCAGTTATCGACTTACCAGGTATTTTTAATGTTTAAAACATCTATTGTTAATTGTACTATGACATTTGTTAGATTTAAGAAGCTGGATTAGTCACTTCAGAGAACTCTCCAGCTTTTCAATTTTTGTATTATCCACATCTTAGATTTTTTTCGAAAAATACATATCTTTTAGTACCTTGCTTACAATATCCAGTTATCTTATTCCTATATCTTATTTTTAAAAAGAAAATAAAAATCATCATTTCGTTACCTCTCAGCTCGGTATATTTACGATACCTGTTTCAATTTAGATTCTTATAAATTTAATCCCGAGCTGTTACAGGTGGTGGTCTCCGGAACTTAGTGAGGCAAGATCTTTATTTAATGCTGCTAGAAGGCGATTCCAGAGGAAACAATTATCGACTGAGTCATACAGAATAGAGTGCAACGCGTACTATCGCATGATCAGACGAGCTCGAGATCAATGCTTTGACAAATGGATTCAAGATTCAAGGCGATGAGGAAATTTATGAACCTCTGTCCAATACTCCAAGCCCAGAGGAAGAGGAGCATCATCGAAGAAAGTGTGATGAAGACAACGAACGATGTTGGACAGCACTTCGCTATACCAAATAGTTGGTAACAACGGTGACTCCAGCTCTTCATGGCTCAAACGGGTCAATAGCAGTGACAAACGAAGAAAAAGAGGAAATGATACGTTCAGCTAGCTTTCCTGCTCCGCCGGTAGATACACAGGAGACACCTGCATTATACTTTGGCGCGGCATATAAAATGGTGACAGAAAAGATTGTGCAGCAAGCATTATACCAACAGAGAATCAAAAAAGCTCCAGGCCCAGATCGAATTAATTTTCGTGCTCTCCAGCTTCTCTGGAAATGGGACTCAAGCCGTATCATAAATCTTATTTAGCAATGTGTAAAGCAAGGCCATCATCCCCACGCTTGGCGAATAGCTAAGGGGATTCTTCTCCGCAAACCGAATAAAATTGACTACAGTCCAACTTAATCGTATCGTGTCACCAGCCTTTTAAATTGCTTGGGCAAGGTTGCCGAGAAAGTGGTGGCAGAACTACTACCAGATTGGTGTGAGAAAAACGGTGTACTACACCAAGGACAAATCGGGAGCTGGAAACAACGATCATATATTGATGCTGTTGTGCGAATTATCAACAGGGTTGAACAAGCGTGGGATCGAGGAAATGTCGCAGCGCTTTTATTAATGGATGTCAAGGGAGCATTCGACCACGTCAGTCGCAACTGCCTTCTCAGATGCCTGAAAGAAATAGGGGTTGATGGAGACTTAGTCGAATGGGTGAGGTCTTTCATGACTGAGAGACGCGTACAATTGGTCATTGACGGACACTGCGGAGCCGAAGCTACTGTAAATAGTGGTATTCCCCAAGGCTCACCCGTTTTACCAATTCTCTTTACCATTTATCTAAGTGGTGTATCTGGCACCTTAGAGGATATTGCGTCTGGACTTTGTGCCACATCTTTTTGTGATGATTGTAGTTTCCCTGTGGAGGCTAAGGATATCCCCACACTTGTAACACGAATACAAGAGGTTGGGAGTAGCGTGATGGAATGGGGGTCACGAAAATTCCTGCAATTTGATCATGAAAAAACTGAAGTAGTCGCGTTTACACGGAAACATAGGTGTCGTCCAGAAATACGTCAAGCCACTATGTATATTGGTGAACACTCGTTCAAATTCAACGAGGAAGCAACGCGATGTTTTTGTTTTTGGCTAGACTCCGCGTTGAACTTCAGAACTCACAAAGAAGATTACATTCATAAAGCTCGACAAGCGGAGGCTCGTGTTCGATCCATAGTATCGGTAAAAGGATTATCGCCTGGAATCATCCGCAAAAAACAGATAGTAGTAGTGCAGTCCATTGCGATCTACGGAGCAGAGATTTGGAGGAGAGACCAAAAGAAATGGGAACAGGAGATACAGACGATAATTAATCGACAGGCTCGCACAATCACGGGCATGTTTCGAAGTGCACCAGTAGGAGTTGTGGTCAAAGAAGCGGGTCTCCAACCTGCTGCACCTATACTTAACAATAGACAGCGCAGATATGCGCTAAGACTGCTGACTATGCCGCGTGATATCTGAACACGGGAAATCTTGTCGGAAACACTTCGTAAGGGAAACGTTCACGCACAACCGAGTGAACAGGAGGGGTCAAACTGGGACTAGCTCTATACATCGAAGATAAGGAACCTCGGGCAGAGGCTTGCTGACACATTGGTTCAGGGTATGGAACTGTACACCTCTTTTGGCATTGAAGATACAGAGAAGATACTAAATAGAACGTTCCCAGTAACAATTAGTGTAATATCTGACACCAGTGAGGCCAAAAGATATGCAATGGAGTATCAGATGGAGCAGGGGCAGCTTTCCTTTTGGACTGATAGGTCCAAATTGGAAAATCAGAGAACAGGGGCAGCTGTCGCTTGGAAGGGGTTCAATGGACAATGGCAAATGCAAAAAAGGTAACTTGGGCGGAACAATGAGGTATTTGATGCGGAGTTATACGGTATATATCAAGCATTGAGTATTGCACTCCGTGCTGGGTGGCTTCGAGCACAATAATCATCTCGAGCAACAATCCGAGGACTATCTCAGCTAAAAAGGGTCCATGTATGATTAGACTCCAGAGCAGCCCTATCAAGAATACAGCATTTGGCCCCAGGACCCGGACAGTGGCTGGCACGTCGTATATATGACTACACCGACAAACTGATGGCAGCTGGGATTGATTTATAAATACATCGGGTCCCAGGACACACTGGAGTCGAGGGTAATGAGCGGGCAGATAAAGTAGCTAAGCAGGCAGCTAGAGGTGGATTGCACTGTAACGAACGATTAGCATCGCTAGCACACGTCTCGAGATGTGTTACAGAACTGAAATAGAAAGAATGCAGAAAATGGTTTATATATAAGCATAGAAATAGGTCTATCTCCGCCCGAATGACCTATCAGCTTCGGCATCAAAATCAGAGTTTTAGCTAGTCGCTTTTTTCAACTAAAATCCGGTCATGCTCATACTGGAGAGTACTTATACAGAATTTATAAAATAGAAGATAGCAGGTGTACTCACTGCTCGGCAGGATTTCGACAAATAGTATGCCACTTTATGCTCGAATGCCGCAAGTGGCGACGCGAGAGAGATAAAATGTGGAAGTTATTCAGAATAGATGGCAACAAATTTTGCAGGGGCTACACAAAAGCTAGAGAATTTTTCGGGGATATAAACGCCACCGGGGGCCATCTTGCGATTTCTACAGAGCACAGAGATAGGGTGGAGACAGAATAATGTTATTGAAGGTATACTAGGCTACAGCAGACGAGAGAATCTTGGTTTAGAAGAGTTAGATAGAGATAGTGTAGAGTTCGAGGTTAGATAGGGGGTGAAAAATGAGGTGGATAGGTGAAATTGAAGTGAAATCATAAGGATTAGTTGTGGACAACATGCCCCGAAGATATCCGAATGCTAATCAGCCGCAAGGCTAAGGCGATAAACAGGAAGCGCTAAGCACTATATTAGACAGTTAAAATGTTGGAACAAACGTAGTAGATGAATCAGCAAGTGGCAGAAACACTGCGATGTAAGGAGGTAATGTAGCGTATCCTACCGGATTAGATCTCATAGAGATTGTAAAAAAAATAATAATTAAAAACAGGCGAGTCACAACTCTCAGCCAGAAACGACTGACTCGTCGACTACGTTTTTTAATTTCATGAAGTTGTTCCATTCATCATTCGCCTGGAGGGCGCAACACTTCTTGTTATTTCTTGAGCATATCGTTGGACGATTCTATATTTTTTTTCTGGCACGAAATTCAAACTGGCTAAAGTAAAAGTATCTAAACAATTTCGTGTGGCGCAATGAATAAATCTGTTAAAAATTATTTTTTAATCATGATTGATTAAAAAGGAAGCTAAGTAAAAAATATGTTAACCATGCGTAAACTTAAACTGCTATTTGTCTGATAACTTTTCGCCTGTTGCTGGGTCAGTTGTTAGCGATGTAAGAATCAGTATATGAACGATTAAGTATTCTCCCTATCAATATGTTCTCATACTGGGATCTATGTCCTACTATATAGATAGATCAACGAATCTCATAAATCTACATTGTATAGTTCTATCGCCTTCCATTTCATTCTTATCAGGTCTAACTCATCATCTTTGCACAGCAATGTGTTGCGAAGTTGGATAGCTTTAGAGCCGGCACAGCCAGATTTCTCACTTCTTACTCATTACACACATTTTTGCCAACAAAGAGGGAGCGTGAGGAAAGGTTTTTAAAAAATTTAGGGATGAGGTCCAATAATAGCCTCTGGAGTTAATCCGTAATGGCTTAACCTAAATGTTTTTGTATTTGGTAGAAAAGTTAGGGTTTGAAGGATAAAAAATGCTTTTAATTAAAGTAAAGATCTTTTTCATAAATCTTCATGAACTATTGGTATAAATCCTTTCGTAAAAGACGAATGGCCTTGCGACGTGCTTCGGGAAGCTGAATTGGATAATGGTTATGATGTTGTACAGCAAATTGTCTTTGAATGACAATGTGCGGCCGCAGAGCCCCAATCAGACGTCCAGTAGCAGGCACTCTAATAGACCTTCCTCTTATGTATAAAACATGCTTTCAATACTTATGCTTTTTCTCTTGTACTCATGAATCTTGACTAAAATAAAAAAATTAACAAAATCTAACTCAAAAATCTCCGCATAGATCTTTATGATGAGACGCTTTACTTCGCACTGAGAGTGAAATATCTTCTCTCCACAACTCTTTTCTTACCTCACTAATAGTACAAAACGATTCGACAATATTACCATCTCCATTGGGCAAATAGAGATCTTTAATCTTTTTATGGCCTCAGAAAGAAATGATGAATCTCATGAGAGTCTGGAGAATACAATAGATAAAAATACTAACCAGTGCATGATAAAACCAGATGGAATTGGCCTTTGTAATTACCGTTTGCCCGTGTTTTTATCTCTTTCTAAAGATGTCATATCTCAAAAGTTTAATTTTTTAAACAAATACGAGGCTTCTCTGGCGGCAAACCCTTCCGCATTTCTGAGTTATGATCAGACTAAACAACGCAATCGTTATGCCAATATCAGGCCTTGGGCACATAATGCCATCCGGTTAAAAGAATTTGAATTTCCCGAAAATTACATCAATGCAAGCCTAATATCCCTAGGACGAAATCAAGAAAGTTTTATTGCTACGCAAGGCCCTGGTCCAGGAGATACAATATTGCATTTCTGGCAGATGGTGTGGCAAGAAAAAGTGGAAGTAATTGTTATGCTTACACAATGCGTCGAAGCTGGGAGAGAGAAATGTAGTGTCTACTTACCCTTACAGAAAGCTGAAAATATGTCCATAATAGGTAGTTCCGAACCATTGTGGGGAAAGGTTGAATGCGTTACTCAACAAACCGAGGAATGGGGAGAGGTAAGGCGGCTCCGGATTATAAAAAAAAATCGAGTTGGTGATTTTGAGGAACGTCTGCTGTACCATTTTCTATTCATGCGATGGCCGGATCACCAGGTACCTCGTAAGAAAAGTGATCAAATAGCTTTAATCAACTTACTTAGGTTATCACGCCAAACACTGATTAATGGCGCCCCGGAAGGAAATATCCCACCCCGCATTATTCACTGCAGTGCTGGAGTCGGTCGAACAGGAACATTCATTGCTTTGGATCATCTTCTTCAGGAACTAGAAGAGGATAAATTAGAAAACCTGGAGGATGATAAGGATCCTATTTTTGACACTGTTCGAAGATTACGAGAACAGAGAATGGGCTCGGTAAACACTATACAACAGTACGCTTTAATCTATCAAATTTTACGGGAAAGATGGGAATTGCGTCAAATCGATAAATCGAGACCTTTAGTAACGCGAGGAGGCCATAAAATTAGCAGCGTTTAACTGACCGCAAGTGGTTGACTAATACAATAGAAGAGGTTTCGAAGATTCAGCAGGAAATGGATCATATGTTACATATTGAATTTCATTTTTTAAATACTTGTTGTACTAGTAAATTTTGTGAATTTATAAATTTTCCTCATAACACCTTTCGTTCTTTTTTCTTTTTCGATCCCTCTGTAATAATTAATATTTTTATCCTGTAGTGCCAGCCTATGAGAATAATCACATATTAATTAAGCACGCTATTAATTTCACCATGATATACCGACGCCTCGCTGATTAAATATCTCATGCATTTTAAAAAATCAAAATAAGTGAACAAACTAATTGCTTAAACCGTAAGAAGATGGGACCCAGACGCTAAAATATTATTTTTTCTGCCGCCTTCATGGCTAATTTTTGTATTTTCTACTTCCCATAATTTAAATGGCGAGGTAGTAGGTATTATCCGAGACTCGTGCTCTTTTTCTCTGATTTCATATTCCTGGCTAGACTCATAAGATTGTTGGAGACTCTTGATAAGAAATTCTTCTGGGTTAAATATTCGTGGTCCTGATTCAGGATGCCCAGTCTCAGTAAATTCATCATTAGAAGTATAAGAGGACGATACATCAGAGGCAGTAGGTACATTGCTAAAGGTAGCTCCATCGTGACTCCTATTTTGTGTAATCAAATCTTCAAAATCCGAAGATTTAGAGTGATTTTCTAATGATCCTGAAGTTTCCTTATTCTCTATTGCGTCCTGAAACTGGATACTGTGATCTAATTTACCAGCTGATTCAATGCAATCATAAAAGAGCATGAAAACACCTCCTTGGCTAAGTACATTCTCTTCACTGACTTGAATAACCTCTTCATCGCTTAATCGCCACCATCTTTCTTGCTGTTGTCGAGTCCCAGCGATAGGGTGCTTTTTGTAACAGACATAATGCCCATTCTCATGTCTTCCATAATGAGTAACAACTGCACGTAGTTCGTAGATAGGTCCCTTTTGCCTTGAGCGACACAAGGAGCTAGCTACCATAGGCCTATCAGGCTTCATAATCCATTCCTCTTTAGAGAGATCCTCTATATTTCCAACACTCCCAAGGCACCAAGGTCCGAGGTCCAGTATCTTGGGGAACCTGACTTGACAATAATTTTTTCGGAGATCACCGGAAACTTCATCGTATAAACTTCGATTTAAGTGAAATACCAGAGAGCTCGGCGGTCGTGCTACTACAGCTTGTCTTGTTTTAGTAGAAGATACTCGATTATTTGATTTTATTTGGCACTGATCCAGTAATGTTTTCTCTTCATAGTCATTATTTTCAATAGCCTTAGTAATATTTTCAAGTCTCTCTTCACATTGTTTTAATGCAATTTTATTTTTCGGATTATTTCTTATTTTCTCCACTATATTTAGTAGTAGACGTTTGCCTGACATCAATGTGCATTTCCCACATTCGACTCCCTCGATTATTTCGAGCTTTGTATATTCATCTAAACATTCAAATATGCTAGAATCCCTACAGCGTCCCAATGGAACAGTTAAGCAATTGAACGGAATCAAAGAAAGCCCTTCAGAGTAACCACATTTCAAGCATCCGACACGTTGAGCTATAAGACCTTCAAGAGGATTTTTCTCTGCTTTCAAAGATATTTCTTGTATTCCAGATTCCGAAGAAGATGATATAAAGCCCTCATGTTTTTGTGCAGAACTTACTGCCATACTAATCTCTCTATCAATCTCGTCCAATACTTTAGAAAAATATTCCTGTGCATCTTGCTGTTGCCAGCTGCTCATATATTTTAGCAAGGCTGGTGTCCATAAACTTGTTCCATTATTAAGTGGGTCATTTAAACTTTCAATCAGCTTTCTTAAAGCCTCTGTCATCTTTGTATCCAGCTTTTTACCCCCATCTCCTTCATTAATATTCTTCTTGAAGATAGGTCTGTTTAGATATTCAGATAGATTCTTTAGAGATGCTAAGCCTTGTAGAATACTATTTTGATAACATGAGTTATCCCAATTACCGAGACCTGCAGGTCTACCTTCGATCCCTTGCGCAGCTTCATTATTATTTCCAAAACGCTTTCTTCCAGCGTGGGCAAATGATCCAATGAATCCTCCAGGGCTGTCAAGACTCAGGATACGCCGCATTACCTCACTTTTAGCAGCATGAGTTCTAGGAATCCGTTTTGAAGTAATATTACTAACCCGGGGAGGATTGCTGTAGCTTTCAATGACATCAAGAAGTCGCGATGGAGTGAAAAACACAAGTGTATTCCAGAGTAGCTCAGATAGAGGCAATACGTTAAAGTCGAGTCTCTGTAAAATCTGATGTACAACAGTTGTAAAGCAAACTAACATAAGGAGAAAAGTTCTGATGCTCGAGAGTAAGGAATGGGTATCTTCCTGGTAAAATTGAGTGTAGTCTAGGTTAGGATTATCATCGAAAATACTGTAAATTTGTTCTTTGTGAGGCTGCATATTACAGTACGTAGTTTTGTATGAATCTGTTAAGGTTCGTAGGATGATATTAAAATTCCTTGACCAGTACCTCCACAGTGACAGGCATCTAAATCTAAGCCAAGAACTTTTGCGAAAATTTTAAGCCTTGTATATATTGACCCATAAGACCACTATTTATCTCAGATGGGACGAGCAGCTTTAGCAAGTAAGAAAGGTATAAGTTTGAATTTACGATTTAAATTTCTGGCTGAAACTTTTTGTTATAGTCGCTTCAGTGCATTCCCGGGCTGCAAGGCGATTAACGTCTCCTAGTATTGACCTCGATAAATCTTTGAAATATATCAAGCCACCGTCCTACACTAAGAAGTCACGACCTTCTATTTTAGAGATTCACCATGGTGCTGGAGTTACTAAGAAGACTAAGACTCATCGCAAATCTGTTTTAAGCGCCAAAGCTAGACGTAGACATGAAAAAGGACTGGACCATGCAGTTGCAGTATTGGAAAGAACGGAGAAGAAAATAAAGAAAAGTAAGGTTAAGGCCAAAGTAAGCCAAGAGAGGTCGATAAATTGGGAGGACGTAAACAAGCAAATGAATACACAAAAGGCAAAACGAGGCGCTACTTTAACTTTGGAAACCTCAACGCCGATGGAATCTGATAAATCTATTAATTTAGAGCAAAGTACAAAGATTAAACCAAACGACCAAGGACTCGAAGATAATTTAGAAGATTCTATAACAGAGAGAATTTCATCACTAATAATACTCCCATTGTCAGGCAAAGAAGTCAATGGGGAAGATGGAGAGGAAGAAATACTGTGATAATAGATATGAGTAGGAGTGTAAAATTGTATTTCATCATATGACGTATGATTCGAAAAAGATAACAGGGTTGTCATTATAAATTTAAAAAAAATTTAGGTTCAAGGAATCCCCTTTGTACCAAATGTTACCCTTAGTTACTCAAAACATGGAACAGACTTGGGCACATTACTCAAAATCGAAGCCTTTATAGTTAATAAATTGATTTGAATCTACGTGTATCTTTTACATCAACTTATATATAGAATTTCCGGTTGGCCCAAACTCCAACGCAAGCTAATCATAATACCTATATATCGCTAACATAATCTAAATTTATGAATGTAACAAACAGTGCTAAGAGATAAAGCTGGCAAATCCCCTAGCCGTTGGCGTTGTGACCTCTTAAAATTCATTGTGAACTATTTGTGCAGTAAGTAAGAATATGCCGCCAAAGTCTATGACTGCAAACCCTGTTCGGGCCCCTCGATACAGACCGGGAATAGCTACAGCAAACAGTGATTCTTCTTCAGAGCCAGAATCTAGTGAAGACGAGTGCCCTCCTGAATCAGTCAAAACAATTGCAGAGCCCCCCAAAGTTACAACTGCTGTTGGAATAACCAGTCAATTGAAAACTTTTGACCTTGGAGATCGACGTCGTAAAGCTGCTTTGGAGGAATCAGCCAGATTGGAAGAACAGAAGAAAAAGTTAGCCTTGGAAGAGAATGGATTTGTCACTGAAAGTAGTGAAGAAGATGAAGAAGGTACTGAGGAAGAAGAGAGTAGTGATGAAGAAGAGAACAGTGAAGAAGAGGCACCCAGACCAGTACTTATGCGGCCAGTATATATAAAAAAAGAAAATCGAAGGAAAATTGAAGGAAAAGTCATTGAACCTCAGAATCAAGAAAAACAAATAGAAGCAGAAATGGAAAGAAAGATAGCAGTTGATGAAATTGTAGAAGAACAGATACAAAAAGATTTAGCGGCAAAGGCAGCTGGCAAAAAGTATTGGGATGACGATGAGGAAGTTGACGAAGTTGATGATACTGACAATATCGATCCAGAAGCGGAGTATGCAGCTTGGAAATTGAGAGAACTTAGGCGAATCAAAAGAGAGAGGGAAGAAATTGAAGAGAAAGAAAGAGAAAGGGAAGAAATTGAAAGAAGGCAAAATTTAACAGTCGAAGAACGAAAGAGAGAAGATGATGAGTACATTGCTAAGCAGAAGGAAGAGAAAGAGGGAAGAAGTAAGATGTCCTACATGCAAAAGTATTACCACAAAGGCGCATTTTATCAAGAAGAAGCAGAAGCTCAAGGCTTGCTTCAACGAAATATTATGGGTGCAAAAATACAAGATGAAGTTGATCGCGAAATATTGCCAAAATATTTTCAACAGAGAGATCTTTCTAAAATTGGGAAAAAAGGAGCAACAAAGTATAGGGATCTTAAGTCTGAGGATACTGGGCAATGGGGACAGTTCGACTATAAATCACACCGAAACGGTTTCGGGGCATTTAACACTGATGAGCGATTCAAGCCTGATAGAGATAAATCTGGGCCTAGTGCTACGGGTTCTAATAGCCTATCAATAAATTCACCAAGAATAGCGAATAATTATGCCCAAATATCACAAGAACAGAGTCACACAAAAAGAAGCATCTCACATGAGAGAAAAAGAGATGAGAGTCACAAACGTCATAAGGTAGATTCGAGCGATAAATATTGACCATTCAATTCAGATCTAAGACTTATTATCTAACGAAACAATAAACACTACTTATCTACAATAATACATGGATGTCGAGTACGATACAAAGATTTTTAGAAACAACTACATCTGTAAAATTTCTACTCGTGCTCTCTCATATACTTTATGAGTGATCATAGAAGAGTCTTCTCCTTCTAAATTTAGTTCCGCTGATTGAATTGCAATTTTAGCGTACGTGCCTACAGCATTTTCTTTCCACAGATATCCTGGGTTAATGACCAAGACATTTTCCACAACCTGTCTACGTCGTGAGAATAAGTACTTTTAGGTATCAAGGGAAAACAAACCTTTGCAAAAGGCGGAAGGGTACTTGGTATAATTAAAACATCAGGTCTAAAATTTATTATTTCTCCTAGCTTAAGAAAACTAGTATCTAACATTGCACCTATCGGCACTCCATCCCATGATTCGGGTTTTGGAAAGTTTTCTTTATCAATTGGTGGAAACACCGGAAAAAAGCTTCGCTGCTCAATCAAATATTTCGAGAAGCGCGTAAAAGGTGAAATATCTTTAGGTTTCTTGCCTACAACTTCTGAAATACGAAGTTCTGTTAGAATATCTTGAGAAGATAAACCGAACGAAACTTCGTTTAGTGATATAACCATAGGGTTTCCAACAATTTTCACTGATTTAGGAAGACCAAGGTCTTTTCTTGAAAATGGTTCTTGGGGCCAAGAAACATGTTTACTAATTGTATCTCTTACTGAAGGGACAAGGATGATGGTTATGTGAGGGTTAGTAATAAGAATCTGGTTCAAATATGGCGTAATAAAATGTCTAAAGAGCTCTGGCATTGAAATTATTTCAGAATCGAGTAATTTTTCCATTGAAAGATCGAAATCACCACTGGCAATCTTTGGATGGTAGGTATCTAGAAACGGGCCAATTAAAATCAACGTATCAGTTAGCATGTTTGCCGCCTGATTGCATATGGCTTTTAATGGTTCGAAGTCAAGGTTTTCATTTGATGTATATGGTCCAGCACCTACAATAACATTTAATGGCACGGGACTAGAGTCCACATCCATGGATTCAGGCTCATCTTTCAGCCTCAAATTATGTTGTCGCAAAGTTGCGAGCGTTGAAGCCGCGCTTGGCAGCAAGGGTGATTCTAAAACTTCGCTAACTACAAAATTTTCTCCGGTGGTATTGATGCCTTTCAGTGCTACAATCTGACCGGGGAAAAATTGGTAATTCTGTAGTGATTCAACTTTCAGTGGTATCCTCAACCCAGCACCCATTCGTCGTGAAGTCTCCAGCACAAGGGAAAATGTGTTAAGTTTTCCATCCAATGCATCCGTAGCTATTCGTCCGACAGCAACAATTTCGTGGATGCTCTCACTTGCTGCACTTCCAAATACTGAATCTTCAAATTTATAATGATCCTGTATAAGGAACATATATTCATCAATCCTATCATCAAGTATTTCTGAGGCTTCAGAGCATTTCATTGCCATCGTTTTGTAGGATAATTTTTTTATTTCAGAATTTGCCGTCAGCCTTACTCGGGGTTTTCCAAAAGGTACGGTTGGCGATATAATTTTAGGAAGATGTTCGTTAAGTATTTCAATTATCCCATTGATATTATCTCTTTGTTGAAAAGATGTACTAGATATCTATTAGCTAGAATTCGCATTATTCATTATCGAAGCAGATACACCCCATCTAGACCTCTATGATCATCCGCTCTCGATGGTGATTTCGATTTTGGCAAACTGCTTGCCAAATCGAAAGACGTCTCTATTTTTTTTTCGCTCCTTTCCTTGATCATAGGTGTGCTAGGTATAAAACCGCCTAGACTTTTCGAAAAGTTAGTTATGATCAAGGTTTTCTAAATTTCTGTTCTCTTACATATTAAGAACGTCGGTCTTAGTAGTGACATTCCGAAGATTTGCACCACTTCGATTTTTAGATGGCAACTTGTGGACCTTACTTCGACTTTCTGACTCTAGATCCTTCAATATATTTTTCTTTAGGTTTCTAGCAGTTTCGATATTTAGCTTGACCTCGTTAGATCCCATCATCATAATATATGATTCCCATTTGTACCACAATTCCTCAACATCGATTGAGCCTAATCGCATGATTGATTGTAGTTCAGCAAGTACATCAGCTTGTAAATCAGATTCCGTTGATGAGAATCTCATTTTTATCTCATCTTCGACTGATTCGGCCATCTTGACGTATTTCGGAATAATATTTGAGGGCAGGAAAATACTAATGAAGAAAGAGTGGATCTTAGGTTCAGAATTCCGTTTGCTTCAAGGACGTAGACATCTCGTCTCTTTATGTTTTATCACTTTTCATACTTTTATTTTTAAGCTGAATAAAATTTATCTCAATACGCTGAATTAGTAAATTATACGATTGAGCAGAATACATTATGTTCATTTCCTGAGTTATTGACCTGATTAATAAGGGGCGTTAATTGGCTCGAGCTGGATCCTCAACCAATCAACATAAAAAACTCACCTAAAGAATAGGGGAATATATGGTTAGGGAAGCTTGTAGACGAGTCACTTTCAATTCTATCAGCAATCCACCCTATTAATAGAAATCTATTATCGCGACCTAGTTTTCGAGTTGAGAAGATGAAGGATAAAATTACGAAAACCGATATAGAATTGTATGTTGTGATGTTGAGTTGAGACAGTCTAAATATCGATGTTAGGATTTATCCAATTTAGGAATTATAATAGGGCACCCCTGTTTCTTTATACTAAACCACTAAAATTATTCCACCCAATGAACCCAGATTAGCTAAAGATTCCGAAAAAGGGTCAAGAATCTTGGTAGACCAAATTTGCTGGGCAAATGTCGACTTGGACGGTAGAGCGGCATTTAGATGTAGGTATGTCATTGACGGGCACGCACATTACCTGATTCTCGGAGAACCATGGATGAGATACAATGATGTTGTTTACACAGCTCGTGAGCGAGTATTATTCCTGGAAAAAGTCAACAATTTCATTAGAACCCACCGCTCAGCTCCCCTATACGTAAATATCAAGATGATTTGGCACGCGGCAAGGACAGTTCACCTTAGACGCTTAGATAGACGGCAAAAATCCAACGAAAATAATATCTCCTCATACGCGATTTTAGTCAACGTTATCAATAAAATGTTGACACCTAAAAAACAGTTTACCAGAGAAGAAATAAAAGCTAAGCTCCCTAATGAACTACGGCATTTTATTTATGTTTTTGAGCCAAATAAAAATGATAAAAATGATTTGTGTAACAGCTGACAAGTCGATGACTTCCTGTAGCCTGCACTATTCGCAATGACAAGAACATGCTCAAGTATTCTGGAAGCCATAGAAACCTTTAAAAAATTCCATAGTTCTGTGAAATACCTAGCGGGAGAATCTTCTGTCTACATGGGTTTTTAACAAAGATTGTATCGATGGAGCTCTTAAACAAAATCATCTCACACTGGAGTAGTCGACAACAAAAGCAACTAGAAAGAGACGATCAATCAATAGCATATCACCTATACCAAAGTGGAGGTCATATGCTTTTCAATAAACCTGTAAATAATATTACTGAATATACTTCTATCGGGGCTCGACATTCAAGACCTTCGTTTGATTCTAAACTTCCGACCTTCTCTAGAGGTAGGCTACATCGGATATTAGGGCATGCTATGGTATTTTGTCGGATCAATTAGTGTTGAT
>MCFK01008668.1:0-13482 GCA_003610855.1 Erysiphe neolycopersici | reverse complement strand
TGATGACCCGCCTTTCACACTCCCAACCTCTTGTATTCGTGTTACAAGTGTGGGGATGTCCTTAGCTTCCACAAGGAAACTACAATCATCACAAAAAGATGTGGCACAAAGTCCAGACGCAATATCCTCTACGGTTCCAAATACACCACATAGATAAATGGTAAAGGGAATTGGTGAAACGGGTGAGCCTTGGGGAATACCACTATTTACAGTAGCTTCGGTTCTGCAGTGTCCGTCAATGACAAATTGTACGCGTCTCAGTCATGAAAGATCTCACCCCATTCGACCAAGTCTCCGTCAACCCCTATTTGTTTCAGGCGTCTGAGAAGGCAGTTGCAACTGACGTGGTCGAATGCTCCCTTGACATCCATTAATAAAAGCGCTGCGACATTTCCTCTATTCCACACTTGTTCAACCCTGTTGATAACTCACGCAATAGCATCGATACATGATCGCTGTTTCCTGCTCCCCATTTGTCCTTGGTGTAGTACACCGTTTCTCTCACACAAATCTGATAGTAGTTCTGCCACCACTTTCTCGGCAACTTTACCCAAGCAATTTAAAAGACTGATGACACGATACGATTTAAATTGACTGTAGTCAATTTTATTCGGTTTGCTGAGAAGAATCCCCTTAGCTGTTCGCCAAGCGTGGGGATGATGGCCTTGCTTTACACATTACTGAATGAAATTAATGATACGGATTGAGTCCCATTTCCAAAGAAGCCGAAGAGCACGAAAATTAATTCGATCTGAGCCTGGAGCTTTTTTGATATGCTGTTGGTATAATGCTTGCTGCACAATCTTTTCTGTCACCGTTTTATATGCCGTGCCAGTGTATAATGCAGGCGTCTCCTGTGTATCTACCGGCGGAGTAGGAAAGCTAGCTGAACGTATCATTTCCTCTTTTTCTTCGATTTTGACTGCTATTAGCCTGTCTGAGCCATGAAGAGCTGGAGTTACTGCTGTTACCCACTCTTTGGTATAGCGAAGTGCTATCCAACATCGTTCGTTGTCTTCATCACGCTTTCTTCGATGATGCTCCTCTTCCTCTGGGCTTGGAATATTGGACAGAGGTTCATAAATTTCCTCATCGCCTTGAATCCATCAGTCAAAGCATTGATCTCTAGCTCGTCTAATCATGCGATAATACGCATTGCGCTCTATTTTGTATGATTAATTCGATGATTGCTTCCTCTGAAATCGCCTTTTAGCAGCTTTAAATAAAGATCTTGCCTCACTAAGTTCAGGAGACTACCACCGCTTCGATCGAGCGCACACTCGAAGTTTTTTAACATGCTGGTCCAAGGTGTATCTTTGATGCCATTGTTGTTGTTTGTGATATTATTGGATTTATTGCTGGAGTTCCAGGGGGTATTATAGGTACGCTTGGTCGCTTTGGAAGGCGTGTCTCTGATGCTGGTTGACTGCTAGGTATCATTGTGCTTTCTTTACTGACGATAGTTATTTTTGGAGCATTAATTGGAGGATTTCTCGGACTTTCATTGTTGTAGTAATTGTTTAATATGACATCACTAGGCAGAATCTTGCTCAAATACGTACTCCTTACTTCTGAACGCAGATTTTCTAACTCCTTTCTAACCTTCGTACTCTCTTCTTTTAGTGCAGCGAATAAAGCCGCGTTCTCCATAACTACTTTCTCAGTGACTGCCTTATATAAATCTTGTAACATTACCTGAATTTTCTCTGTACTTAACTCGCTGCCCAAGTTCTGAGGAGAAGTGTACTGGCTGTACGAGGTGAATCCTGCTGTCGTGAACGAACTTTGGGGTTGTGACATTAATTCATCTCTACTACATTGTGATCTCATGCCTTGTGGCACGTTTTCCATGTCGTATTCAAGAAAAATATTTCTTCTTTGTTTATTAACAGCTTGTTCCGCCAAGTTCTGAGTTTGGATTCCATTCTGTGGATAGTATTGTAAGGGTGAGGAGGGGGGTGTGGTGGTTCCGCAACCGCGCTGGCTCTAATTCAAGTCCTCGACTTTTATAAAATTCAGGGCAGTGAGCAATTCAATTTTAAATTAATATGGGAAATTTTATCAATTAAGTTATCTATCTAGAAATCTCATATATATGGAGGGAAAAAAAAAAGTAGTTACCACTATTCTGCCAGCCGCTAAACCATACTCAAAGATCGTTCATCAATGTTATCTAGTTTTAATTCATGTAGCTTTCTACAGCTGAAAGTCAGGGAGAGGGATGGCTTGGTCCGAAACGTCAACTAATTTTTTTTTATTTAAAAAAAAATATCTCATTAATTTAATTATTGAATGGGATTGGATGGATGGAAAAATATCTTAGCTGCTAACATGTTGAAAAGATGGCGAAAATTTGATAAAGTATTTAAAAAAACTTACGAACAATTTCCGAGAACCGTTTGCCAGATAAAACACGATTCTGAAATTTCTTTCAAACACATATTCTACTGCATTAATACTTAATGAAATCTCCTTACGAATAAGCCATTTCCATTATTCGTGTCAAGCACCATTTATCTTTGATATTGTAGGTTGGCTCGTTTAAGCCTAGCGCTAATCATAGGCTATTCTGTCTCGCTAAATCTGTCATTGGCACTGATCAATCAATGCCCTTACATTTGAGCGCTTCTCAAATCAAAATTGGTGAAAGACGTATACTCAATTTGCAATATCACACAACTGCATTGGTAAATTTGGTGGATTCTTTAACTAATTTGCACGGCATCGATGAACAAAATAAGATTTTTTTTTATTTGTGTCAAAGGAAAAAATTAATTATTCCTAAAATGGTGTTAGTAGTCTCAAGATTCAGAAGGTTCTATGCAAGATCAATCCGGTTTTGCCTTTGCCCTTCTATTTACTTCTTCTTGATCCGGCTCTCCTAGTAAAGATATCATACCTACAAGCCAAGCAGGCCACCAAACACACCAGACTACAACATGTGTATTCATCCACCACACATTCCAGCCAAATGCTGCCTCGGTGAGTACTTCTCCAACCTGTAGACCCCAATACCATATTCCAATAAAGAAAATTGTTGTTGGGGCAAGAAGATTGAATAATAGTGGAAGCACGTATGAAAAGATAGAGCGTTTGGGAAGAGGTTGTGTGTAAGCGAGTGGGGCTGAAAGAAGGCCAACTAGGAATGCAAGGGAGAAGTTAAGTGTAGCCAGAGAGGATAAGAAAAGTCCAAGTAATAGAAGAGAAAAGCATTTGATCAATCGATACTGTTGGACTGAGGGAGAGAAGTAACGGGTCAGTGAAAATGAGATAAGAAAAGGAAGTCCTGTGTTTAAGACCACAAAGAACACAAACATATTAGAAAGCAACTAGAATAGTCAGCTATTATCCATTAGATTCAGTCATATCCCTTGACTTACATGTTTAGGAGTTTTATTGAATAGGTAAAGAGGACCAGTTCCAAGAAACTGTATGCCAACGACGAGTGTAAGTGGCAAGAACAACTCTCTTTCTCCGACTGTTGTTATTTTTTCATTGATAGAAGCTTTATTTGCTTTTTGATCTTGTAGTGTCTGTGACTTATCTAATATATCATTTCTAGTCACCTCAGGACCAAGATGCAAGGATCCACTCTTTACCCAAAGGTATACTGCCATAATAGTGAAATTGAGAGCGATCAACATAGCACCAGGAAGATATGTCCCAATGCTTACAAATCGATTGGCTTGCATGAGGAGGTATAAGAAAAAGCTCTGGTGTAGATGTTCAATCAAATTATTCAAACTTCGGAAAGTACTTTCAATGACACGGCCTATAGCCATTTCATCTTGCCATCCATCTCCAAGTGGTTGAATTGTAATGGCATCAACGTGATATGGAATGAAGCTACTGTGAGCTCCAGATGCATGACCTAGTCCTTGATTTAACATACCACGAAGCATTGTTTGGAGCCTGTCTCTATAATTGTCTGAATGTCGCCACATTTTTTGAAGACAAACTTTAATCCCCATTTGACCACTGGCAATAGATACAACGGTATTTATAAGATCAAGATTTGGGAGTTGGCCATTGATTCCATCGTAAATAATATGAATTGATTCAAAACGATGACTAAATGGATAGTCTATCACCACAGCACCCTGTAGAACGCCACTTTTTAGGGGAAGAGATTGTATCTCAGGTGGTGTATGTGTATCATGATAAGCATCTACCCAAGCTTGGGGTCCGGCCTTGCTCTCTGGTGTTATGAGGAAGATAATATCTTTAGACCATAAGGACCACCTCTTGAAATACCTCGCAAGAGTTAGGATCAATGAAATTCCACTGCGATTAATTTCTCCATCTATATTCCTCCATGCTCCTTCAAGTACTATGGCTTCTGTAGCATCTCCTCGTGGAGCATATAAGATTGCGTAAATGTTTTCGCCAGAGAAAATTTCTCCTGCAGATTTGTAGGAAAACTTCTGTCTGGCTACTTTTAAGCCTGATGCTTTAAAAAACTCCTCAAGTTTATCGTTAACTCTATTAAACCCATCAGAACATTAGGGCAAAGTGCCATGAGTTATGTTAAATACTCATTGTTTTCCTTATCCTCAAGTGCATCGACTTCATGTTTATAGCCTCTAAAAATATTTTGATCACTACCGGAAAAATAGGTATGAACCTGGCCGGGTAATAAAGCATTTTCAGAAATGTACGTCTTGCGAGAGTAATTGTCCAGTGGAAGAACAAGAAGCCAGCAAACGCCTATAATAACGCACAACAGTGAGAGGTAGGGTGGGATCTTGAGAACGCGGGGATTATGGCGTATAAGTAGCCCCGAAGCTACATACAATATTAGTCCTTATTAATTGCGAACACAAGATCTTAACTAACACAGTAAAGACACCATATTCACATGTTCCGATCAGAAGCCACTTTCAGAGTCTAAAAATAAATAGTTCAGCCTTGTCTACCATTCGAATCGTAACCTAGGTAAGATCTTGAAATATAATTAAGAAGTGATAATTTGGTTGTTTTTAGTTGCTGTAATAACTTCTGCACTCAACCAATACTATTCTACGGACACGCGTCACTAATTATGCCACGCCAATTGTAGCGAGGAGAATCGTGAAAGATTTACAATAATTTCTTAAATTCTTCAGACTTAACCTTTCTAATACGAATACTACAATTACATAACTGTCAATTTCGTTGCATACTGACCGCAAAATTTGACACAGGAACGCCCTGCATCATTATATTCTGATTTACGCTTGGAAGCACTCCAAATCGACCGTTTGTCTTTTGGTCTACCGAGATATAGTGTGGTAGTCTTCCGAAAGGAATTATTTTCCCCTCAATCCACCTGAGGCCCCATTCCGGAGGTGCGAGAAATTGCAAGTATCCGAATCCCCCTTTTAAAATAAGCTTTGGTTCTTTTAAGTTTCGGTAATATATGCTTACAACCGTAGCCAAATGCTAGTCCACAGAGATGGCCAAGAAAACTAGTATTTGCAACCATGACAGATATAAAGAGCGCTAGAATAATGGGAGTTATTAATGTTGGAATCGGCATTGTCCCAATCATAAAATAAGGATTTAATCTATGGGTCTTGACTGCTTCCATTCCAAGTAGAGTAAAAACCCAAATACTACTGCAAGTATTAGTCTGTAAAACTACTGTGAGGGTGTGTCATGCCTCGCTCCAAGTACAGAAGTATTCAGTCGTAAAATAACTTGTTCTACAAGTATATACAAAAGGGCTGGGAATGTGGAAATGGCTGTAGATCGTATTAGACAATGCCACACTCGTGAAATTTCAGAAAAAAAAAGGTCCATCTTAATGCATACGACCAATGAACAAGGCCAGTGATGTCAGTGTTCCATATTCAGCTTCAAATCTCTCCAGCAAAGGAGTTAACGCGAGAACATTTGATGCAGCATGAAGAAGTCCAATATGTACGAGAGGAAAAGTATTTGTTCTATACACTGCAATCAATACCATCAGCAGTCTATTTTATTCTCAAAGAATAACGTGAGGAAAAGTCAACACACTGGAAAATAACCCAACTTTACTTGGTGTTAGAGCACCCCATTCCTGGAGATTCCACGCAGTGAGATAACTGAAAAGCGGTACGATTAAGATGATAAAAATGACAATTCGAGTAAAAAGAGGGATTCGAAACAGGTAGCTCTGTAGTTTTACTGCAGAAAACTGCGGTAGTGATGGAGCCATTAATTGTAGAGAGAATCTGGTATACAGCAAAGAAAGGGCAGTCGGAGATAATCCTGAGCGCGCGTATGTGTATGTGTATGTGTGCAAAATTCAATAAGATTGTTCGTTTCTTTACATTATGAGCGACTAACTGATAGTGTTAATTGATGGTGAAGATTTTATCATAAAGCGTGATACAGGAGTGTTCCAGATTTGCTGTTGAAAGGTTTTTATTTAGAGCACGCGGTGGAAGACTGGAGACGCCATTAATTCATGAGTACATATTTGCGGCCAAGTGTATTATAAATACTGGAGGGGGGAAATGATTTTAACAATTTTTTTCTCCGATTCCTTGTTTAATTTTGTTGTTGCTGCTTGGGAGCCAAGCGAGTCGGGGTCTGGCGTATCATTCATATAACAGACCGCGAACGAACTAACAATTCTGAGAGTGACGAAAGATCTCTAATGATTGAAATCCAACACTTCTACGATGTTTGGTTGGAGAAGAGATTTTCGGACACGCATTTCAATAATGTCATTATATTAAGTGCAAAGTTCATGCTACTTACTGTCTCTCAGATAATGCTAGGAAAAGGGTCACGAACTGTCTAGCGTGAACAAGATGCTCTAAATATCCTTGAACTGGACGCAAGAGGACTATTATCCCGGCTGGCTTGCACCTAGATATTCTTGTTATTCAGAACGAGGCAATCAGAAGGCGGATTATACCAGAGAGCGATATCAAAAACAGAATAGATACTTATTGCTAGCAAGGTAATAGAAAAATGATTTGTTTTGCTCTATAGTGGATGAGGGTAAATGCGAAACATGTACATGTCACGCTTTCATTCATTAACTTAGTAATCAGAGTACTTTTTCTCAGTAGCACATCAAGAAAGTCGGCGAAAGCTAGAATGTCCTACATCATTACTGATACTCGATCATGACTGTCAAAGTAAATATGGATGTTACAATGTTGCAGAGTTAACTGTTCCAAATCTTGCAAGCCATGCGTGCTGAATGAGCTTATTTTCTTTCTGATTGAATGAGCGCGCAGATCCCCATCTTATAATATTAGAGAACACACATGCTCACTCTTTACTAGTCTAGCTATGGAAAAAAGAAAAATTATAGTAGCTCGAACGTACTCCATGAAGAATAAAATACCAAAACCCCATACCTCCCTATCTTAGTCTATATCATCTTTTGAACCTCCATTAAATAGATCCCAGTCATGAATTTCAAATGTCTGCCATATCGTGGTGGAGTATTCGATCGCGTCTTCTATCAATTTTCCAAGCTTTCCTATTTCCATGTCAACATCATCTGTGTGTTGATGTGGAACATTTACTGTGATCAGTATATCAGTTGACTCTTTTTCAAGCCGGACAAGGGTTAGCACAATTGCAGTAAATTTCGGACTCTTTGGAGTTTTTGACGGCTCAGTTGATGTGGCAATCAAAGTGTAGGCAGGTGTTCCATCACTATTGAGTGTAAAATCTGCAGTGAGTGACGAGATGTAAAGGTGAAAGATAGTTTTGCTTCTACATACGGTAATTTCGAGAATTGAGTGCTGCTTGAGTTCCAAACTCGAACCGGCTCATTCTCTGTTATATCCTCCAAGTGCGCTGTCAGTGCTGCACTATCCACATCCGGCCCACTACCAGGTGGCCCAACTCGCTCAGTAATATCAAAAATGATGCTTGTAAAACCGTTTTTATCAAGGAAGACTTCTTGGTGATCAGGAATTTGACGAAAGTTGCTGGAATTGTGAGCAAAAGGATTTACTGCCATTCAAGCAAAAGAAACCTGCCTACCTGACGTCGGTATAAGAGGATGGAAGGTCAACTGTTATAGCCCCTCCATAAAGTTGTGACCTACTGTAAGATGTCATTCGTTATATATCACTATACTGTGTCTACAATGTGCTTGATGAGTATAGTGTGGTCATGTCATTTGAACATCTGATAGCTAGCTCTCGTTAATAATAGCTTAGGATTTAATAGTGGGGAATGGATATGTCAGAAACGCTGGACACTGTAGCTGGGCAGCGTTGCAACCGTGGGACAACTTTCATAATTGGTACAGCGCGTAACAATACACTATTTAACCTATGGTTATCGAATAACGGGAACAATTTAGGATTTAAAATACACTTTGAAGTTGGATGATTTGGTTATTTATTCGATTATTTTTTATCGCAGTATTTAGGGATTAATTACTACACTTATTACAGAGCGAATAAAGCAAAGGTAAGGTCAACTATTTCGAAAAGATTTTGATGGTCAAAAGGCGAATGGAGAGAAACGAAATTTCTGCAGAGAGGTGGAAAATATATAGTGAAGACATTGCTTCTAAAAATGATTGTCAAGCAAGCTTGAGGTATTCCAAAGATTAGTAGATGGAGTTAAGATGGGCATGAGCCACGGTCATCTCTGGTAAAAGGCCTTTATTATATTAGCGGATGAACGAATATAACAATCAGACCAAGTTAACTCACAAGACATGAATCCTACTATAGCTTGTCCCACTCCATACCAATCGTAGCCTATTATAATATATATACTTGGAAATTTTATAATTCTAGACCGCCGCATCAACCCAATTGCATAATAATTATCTCTTATTTTTGAGCCAAGTAATGCAACAACTTTCTTTAAACTACTGTCTTAATGTCATTACATCTAAAATAAATCTTAACACTGTAAAAGCCGTATTAAAGGTGTTTACATCTAGCTTTTTAGCAAAATTAAATAAACGCTGGTTAGTTTTCTCAATACTCTATCCGAAACTGAGTAGGAACCTGTCACTTCACATTATTCCACTCTGTCGTAGGTTATGTGATTACAATGATAGTATAAACTATAAATGATTGATAACAAGGAATTTGTGAATTTTGAATCTTGACCATGGTAGATAACTTTTAATTAAGATAATTAACTACTACTACAATGTATGAAATATTAAAGTTACTTGAACATCAAGAACCTCCGGGTACATAATTTAAAAACTGACTCAGAATTGTATATAATATGGTTATATTCTTATTTCGATTATTATCATTGTAGAACTTAATACCTAGGAGACGGCAGCAACAGAGACTTCACATGACTCAGGGCTAAATCAACAATGACTGCAAGCCATTTGATTCTGTGAATTGTTTTGATTAGCTCGATAGAAGCCGCCTTTTTTTTTCGCCGCACATCACCGTTCGTCCTAGTATTAAGATAATCTTAACCAAAGCATACTGAACTGTAATCCTTTATGTCTTAAGAATTTTACATATTTTCCATCCATGATTCAAATCTTTAGAATGCTTCAATGCTACATAAATATGGAAACGGGAAACGTAAACAGCTTATTACACAAAACATCATCCGAACTCCAAATAACTGTGTAAAGAAAGAACAGACTGTATTAGGTATATTTAGCGAGGCTGCTTCAGTAAAGCGCTAATTGGTTTGAATCTCCTCCATCCACGCCAATCAGCACTTCCCGAGCCCTAGGTCTAGTTCCTATCGTTTACTTTCAATCCATCCATAATTCATTCCACAACCTTCACAAGAAACATGTCGGCAGCAGCTTGTATATTTTGTAAGATCATCAAAGGTAAATAATTAAAAAATAGAAACTGTCTGTTTTTTTCTCAATTGTCGCAACTATTCGCCTGTCATCATGGTTTTCCGCCTATAACGCAAGAAGTTGAAAAAATATATATGTATATATTTCATCCCTTTTATTTTTCTATAAATTTACCAAAAAATTATTGACATTTGATTTTCTCTTTCCCTCTTTTTTGGAACTTAAAGGAGAGATTCCATCATTCAAGCTCCTTGAATCAGAAAAGGTTCTCGCATTCCTTGACATCAATCCACTGTCTAGAGGTCATGCTGTAAGTAAAGCAAAATCAACATCCACAAATAAAAGAAGATATTATATTTTTATTCCATCTCTCAGCTTGTCACATATATTTTCCGGGTAGACTTGAAGTTAATTTTTTTACTAGTTGGTCATTCCTAAATTTCATGGCGAAAAGCTTACTGATATTCCTGATGATCACCTAATCGAAATTTTGGTACTAGTATTTTTCATTTTGTTGAAAGAGCTCATGAAGAACAATAGCTGATTGAATACAGCCCGTTGTTAAGAAGTTAGCGAATGCAATTGGTGCTAAAAATTGGAATATATTACAAAACAATGGTCGAATTGCACACCAAGAAATGGACCACGTATGTTGAGCTTAAAATGCTATCTAATCATGTGTCAAAAATCTGCTTTACTAATGAATTTCTTGCTTAATTATAGGTTCATTTTCATATGGTTTGTTGATATATTAGTAAATAATTGAATCAACCACTAATGTAATAAAATAGATACCTAAGCCAAACACACTTGAGGGCTTAGTTATGGATTGGTCTCAGCAGGAAGTTGGAATGGAAGCCCTAGCTAAGTTATCCGATGAGATCAAATCAAAAATGTAATAAAAAATGAATCAAAGCCAGAATGTATCGAAATAAAAAAATATTAATTGAGATCAGGGGAAAATTAACTCTCCATCCGTTGTAAAAACACTTAGGGGTCGAAAGAATTTGTTATTTTGCATGAAAAGATATTTCTCACTTGTAATTGACTATAATTTATTTGATATCTTTCTAGCTTCACGGATCATTTCTATTTACCTGTATTACAACTTTTAGACTCAGTCTCTTGTGTTTTTTGAGGGTAGTGATTTATAGCACCACCTGGCTTTATAACACCTATGCGATCGTAGTAGGTCCTTGCACGAAGATAAGGATCTAATTTCCAGTAATTATCCCTTAAAGAATTTGCAATGTCAAGTCGTTTCTTGTAGATTACCGGTCGGTCAGTACTGTTAGCCTGGATCCATTCACGGGTAGTATCTTCGTATTCTTTTACAATCTTCTCTCTTTCCCGAAGGAGCTGATCTCGAGTATTCGTATCATTCATTATGTCGTTTTCTCCTAGAATTGGCTCAACATATTGGTATTCCCAATCTTCATCTCCACCAAATTCTTTGATAATTTGGGATCTATTGATATACTGCTCCATCTCTTCAACTGTATTCGTGAACTGGACCTTACTCGCGACAACAGGGTCAAGCCAGCCTCGGATAATTTTCCAGATTCCTATAAATTATTTTTAGGTTTAAGGACTTATGCTAGATAGCTTGAGCTAACCTTGAAATACCCATGGTGCCTTATGAACTAGAATTACACCTAAACATTCAGGGTAATTTGCTTCAAAACACTTGATCATAAATTTGACAGGGGTATAGTCCATATTTGCCATAGAAAAGCCAGTCATGTCAAATAGAACAGACTACGAAGAATTAGTAAAGCTGTCTCGTATTAGAAACACCACTTTACCGCAGTATCTACTGTCGACGATAAGACCATTCGAGCAGTTTCAATTAGATAAACCGTATACCTTTCAAGACTTTCCTCACTCTGTTCTCCTATCCTGTGTTGACGAACTCTCACTAAGCATAACGGTCTATCTTTTTTGTCAACTCCATGCAAAAAACTCTTTCCAAGACGCATTTGGTCGAGAAAGTCATTTCCAAATTTTTGCTCCGCGGTATCGGAACCTGTTGACTGTAAAAGAGCTTTAAGCTCACCATTTTTTATGACGTCATCGTCGACATGAACTTCTGTAAGTCTCCACCTCATTGTGGAAATCATCATGACTAGAGCTTTTTCAATATCCCACCTCCTAGCTCTCATGAAACGAAGGAGTAGTGCATCTGGATTATCATGTTTCACCATACTCCAAAAGCTCTTTCTTAGGGACTCTGGAGTCATATTTGCCATTGCCTCATTGAACAATTTTGTTTGCCCGAACTTGTCATCTACCTCATTCGTGCCATTCGTCGAATCGTTGTCTTCTTCATCGTCTTTGTTTCTCCGAAACAATGAAGTTCGTTTTTTCTTGGGCTTCTTGGAGTTTGTCGAGTCAATCCTGGGCTTTTTATCACCTAACTCAACAGGCGTACTACCATTGTCGAGAATTCCAGCGACTTGGAGCGTAAGAGCCCATAAATCTTTCAATTTCTCTTCTTGTTCGGATGTTAGAGACCCGG
Organism: Erysiphe neolycopersici; assembly: GCA_003610855.1. Lineage (NCBI taxonomy): Eukaryota > Fungi > Ascomycota > Leotiomycetes > Helotiales > Erysiphaceae > Erysiphe > Erysiphe neolycopersici. The sequence goes on along the minus strand of MCFK01008668.1, from coordinate 1,225 downwards.
GCCGACCAGATAAAGCCTCGTCTGCCATGTTGCCACTTTCACTCTGGAAACTATCTATGGCTGAGTCGTTCGTAGTCCCACACTTCACTCTTTGGTTTTGTCGAGGCACAGTATTATCATGAAAAGCGATAGAATATATTAATATGGTAGCACTAAAGAGCAGAATGCCTGACCACGAGCCAACAGCAGCGCTCTTGTATTGTACGACTTGATTTCGACTGGATGAATTCAAACGACAGAAGTTTTGAGAATTATTTTTTGGAACTAATGAAAGAGAGTGTGTATTGAAAAAATTAGCTCTGCGAATAGCTGTCTGGAAAGATGTCGTCGTGCGAGAGTAGAAAAAAGGCAGTATTGACGAGCTACTGAAAAAAGCACGAGTAGATTTAGTTGTAAGGCAGGAAATAATAATGGATGTTCCTGGAGTACATTGGAAAGCGATCTTCCCAATTGAGCTTGAACTTCTAGCAAATCTAAGGTTTTTTGTCATAGGCAAACACGATCACACACGCGCACACACACACCCTAAAACACTAGGAGAGGTTTGCTAATTGATCGCTTCCTCAGTATATAGAGTTAACCCTCCCTCACATACTGTTTAGTGACAGATTATAGTGGGGCGACCAATTAAAAAGTCTCCTTTCACAGTGGTAAATAAGTATTCGCAAGTGTTTATTTTTTCTGCACTAAAATACCCAATATGTTGTTCACCATTCCCAATAATAGGACTAAGTGCCTGCCTGCCTTACGCCTTCCCTCCCCTTTGGTACCTAAGCCTGTCCTGTCAGTCTGCCTGGCTACGGGAAGGAATTGCCGATACGAAATATTGTAAAACAACGGAAGGTGTTAATACCGCCAAGGCTTTCCTGGCAAGCTGAAAGCAGCAAATGATTCACCAATTCAGGCAGGCGTAGCTTCATGTCATAACTTGAACGGCGGCGTATGCAACTACAAGGGAGTTTTGTAAAGACGATTTCTATATCGTTATACGATGCAGATGGAACGAGTGACGTAGGCGAAACGGGACAGGAGGGGAGTGCCTTAATCACGATAAAATACGATATTGCAAGCAAGGTTGCGTTAATTTTTTTTTTCCTTTCTTTAACTCTATCCAATATCCGCTATTCTAGCGCGTTCATCCATGTTAATTTATATCGAAGAAGTATGTGTGAATATCCCCCCCCAAAAAAAGAGTACTCATCTCATATACAGAGGCTTTAGGGTT
>MCFK01008657.1:0-10236 GCA_003610855.1 Erysiphe neolycopersici | reverse complement strand
AAAAATATAATTATCTTGTGGCATTGTTAATGTGCAACGTCAATTAAACAACAATCCCTTAACATGCGGACACGCTTACCATATTGGTGCTCCTGATCTTTTACCCATTGGACCAATAATGATGCTAACTTGTAATTCGACTCCGTATGTAGCGCCTACCTCATTCGAGTTTTGGCGTCTGTGAGAATAATGATGTACTGATGACTATTGATTGATGGCGTCACCTTTCCCACAGTATCGACAAATATTTTATCTTGCGGATCATTGGGAATCGGTCTTTGCTCTTGTGAGACATACCGTTGAGCTTTGCTAAGATGGCAGGTTTTACATGTGCTAAGATCACTAATATCTATGCCTTCAAGTCCATAAGAAAACTCTGCCGTCTTTTTAAGAATTGTTTGACCTGGATGGCCAAGCTGTTGATGCCATCGATTTGTACACGACGTTCTAGGTACTCTTGCTACCCCGGGTGCGATAATAGTCGAAGGTTTGACATCTTCTAATGGTTGAATATACATGACGTCATCATTGGAGGCAAGACGCGTAATTGGCTTGTCTGGTTTATCGTCATACTTTTGAACTAGTAGTCCCTTATCTAGATGAGCCGTAATTTTACCAATTCTTTGAAATATTCCAGCTGAAATAATATTACATGTCGAATTTAGAGAGTACAATGTATCTCTAAGTTCGAGCTTTAGTGCCCCAATTTTTATCACTGTAGTACCCAGATGTGTCAAAGACATGGCTCCAACGGCTTGGTCAAAATTAAATTGCTTTGAGCGTTTATGCAAACTAGTAAGTCACGTTTGGAAATGGTAAAGAGAATTGGTGAAACGGGTGAGCCTTGAGGAATACCACTATTTACAGTAGCTTCGGTTCCGCAGTGTCCGTCAGTGACCAATTGTACGCGTCTCTCAGTCATGAAAGACCTCACCCATTCGACTAAGTCTCCGTCAACCCCTATTTCTTTCAGGCGTCTGAGAAGGCAGTTACGGCTGACGTGATCGAATGCTCCCTTGACATCTATTAATAAAAGCGCTGCGACAATTCCTCGATCCCATGCTTGTTTAACCCTGTTGATAACTCGCGCAACAGCATCGATACATGATCGCTGTTTCCTGCTCCCCATTTGTCCTTGGTGTAGTAAACCGTTTCTCTCACACCAATCTTATAGTAGTTCTGCCACCACTTTCTCGGCAACCTTGCCCAAGCAATTTAATAGACTGATGAGACGATACGATTTAACTTGACTGCAGTCAATTTTATTCGGTTTGCGGAGAAGAATCCCATTAGCTGTTCGCCAAGCGTGGGGATGATGGCCTTATTTTACACATTGCTGAATGAGATTAATTATACAGCTTTAGACCCATTTTCAGAGAAGCCGGAGAGCACGAAAATTAATTCGATCTGGGCCTAGAGCTTTATTGATACTCTGTTAGTATAATGCTTGCTGCACAATCTTTTCTGTCGCCATTTTATATACCGCGCCAATGTATAATGCAGGTGTCTCCTGTGTATCTACCGGGAGAGCAGGAAAGCAAGCTCAACGTATCATTTCCTCTTTTTCTTCGATTGTCACTGCTATTGACCCGTCTCAGTCATTAAGACATGGAGTCACCGTTGTTGCCCACTCTTTGTTATAGCGAAGTGCTGTCCAACATCGTTCGTTATCTTCATAACGCTTTCTTCGATGATGCTCCTCTTCCTCTGGGCTTAGAATATTGGACAGAGGTTCATAAATTTCCTCATCGCATTGAATCCATCTGTCAAAGCATTGATCTCTTGCTCGTCTGATCATGCGATAGTACGCGTTGCGCTCTAGTTTGTATGATTCATTCGATAATTGCTTCCTCTGAAATCGCCTTCTAGCAGCTTTAAATAAAGATCTTGCCTCACTAAGTTCCGGAGACCACCACCGCTTCGATCGAGCGCACACTCGAAGTTTTTTGACATACTGGTCCAAGATACACGTTAGTGTGTTAGTTATCCATTGTGCTTCATCATCAATATCTGTTTTACTGCTATTATTACTCAAGTAAGGTCGTTTGACTTGACAGAGTTTTCCAAACCATTTGTGCCTCTTCCTCTTGAATTATAGTCATATTTTTTATCGCCCATCCTGTCACCTCAGTGCTTGGCCCTAATGATCCCGATCCTTTATACTTTCTATATCGAATTTTATCAACTCATGATCCCATGGTGTTGCGTACTCAAGATCAATGGTCCACGCGGAGAGAAGACCAATGTCTAGAGTTGTCAATGTTAAATGAATAGAGAGACCAGGTCACTGTTTAGGCCTTGTCGCAACTGTAACGTCGTTGTTTACTATAAGCTCATACTGATCTATGATTGCTTCTAGCCCATCTGCTCTTTGTCTATGTTGACATGCTGGATTCCAGTATGGGCTATGTGCATTAAAATCAACGAGTAGCATAGTTTTGTTTTCAATGATATAACTCCAATTCACGTCATCTATAGCTATTCGTCTTCGATTGGTCAGTCCACTCCATGGTAGGCCTTCCCCAACCCAGTTGTCGTATACATTAATGATGCGTGTCTCTTTTTTCTTCTTTCTGTTCGAATCCAACTCCCATACATCTAGGACTTGGAGGTATGGGTGATCGACCAAGTCAGTTCGACTCTCCACTATGACTCTACCCTCTTAATATTTCTTAACCCTAACCGCGACACGTTGTTGTTGATATTCACCGCACATACTAATTCGAAATTTATAATCCGGATGCAACATACCTTTCCCACCAAGATATGGTTCCTGCAGGCACAGAATTTCTGCGCCAATATTCATTCTCACCTGAAAGGTGGCTTGACATACTGCATAATTACGTTGACAATTGTGTTGGACTACACGCATGAGCTAGAAGATGATTCAGTTCCGCCGCTATTACTGGTGAGAGTCTGATCCTCAAGCTCCATTCCTCGGTCCTCTATTACAGCCTCATTTGCTACTCCTGTCTCCTCTGGTCTCTTCGTGGTCCTATACTGAGTCTCCTCATCGATATTCTTGTCCTCATCCGTTCCACATTGTCGTCGCTCATGTTCCCTCTCGCGATCTTTCCACTCTTCACGTCCGGATCTCGCTATCGCTATGGCCTGTTTTTGTACCGTGCACTTGGAGGAGGTCGCCATTTGTTTCACCCACAGTTGGCACATTTATAATTTCCGTGCTATGGGCAATAATTTCCATTTCCAGTTTTACATCCGACTATGGGACATTGATTATTTGTAGTCATATGTGGCTCTGCACATATGGCGCATTGAATCTTATCTGGTGTCGGACATCCGTAACTGGTATGTCCCCAATGACAGCAAGTAGGGCACAATGTATCTGGCCCTACTCTGAGATACTTTTCGAATTTGTGGAATTTACCTCCAAAACGTATTCCTTGCTTCATTGCACGATCTGCTTCCGCCTGGGTTCTCACTGTAAACCAGATACTTGACTGTAACTTCAATCTGTTTCTTGCCATATTAACCATTCGTTCGTGTCCAGATACTCATCGTGGTACAAATTGCAATTCTAGAGCTGATGGGCCAGCAGCTATCTCTTCTCTAATCTGACTAAGCCCATTCTCATTGCAATATCGGCCTAATTCAACCCCATGAGCTTTTAGATAAATCCATTGCTGCTTTGCAGATATCTCCGTGATATCTGCATCAAATCTTAATGCTGTCTGTAAATTTTCTTCTTTAACCCGAGTTACCAAGGCATCCGCAGTTGTCTGTGCTGTCGTGAGCCCTGTCAGATTTCCTCGTTCGTTGTACCGTAACTTGGTAATTCTGAGATGATCTGGGACATTCATGCTCAGCAGCTTCATATTTATAGCGTGTAAAATGTCCTGTGCTATGGAGGGAGATTTAGGTGGCGATCTTGATAGCCTGATGAATATTAGTCGACGTTTCCATTCCTCCACGTCCTTAAGCTGGCCTGGCCACTTCTCTCTAATGTTAACAGTCTTCATTTTTGGCCCATTACGTGATACAGTCGTCCACTCGATTGGTTTGCCGGTCGGTGGTGCATTTCTTGCCGCCATAGATATCATTGTTGTTGTTTGTGACTTTGTTGGATTTGCTGCTCGGGTTCTAGGGAGTGTTATAGGTACGCTTAGTCGCTCCGGAAGGCATTTCTCTGATGCTGGTTGACTGCTAGGTATCATTGTGCTTTCTTTACTGACGATGGCTATTGTTGGGGCATTAATTGGAGGATTTCTCGGACTTTCATTTTTATAGTAATTAATTGTTCAATAAGACATCACTGGGCACATTCTTGCTCAAATACATGCCCCTTACTTCTGAACGAAGATTTTCTAACTTCTTTCTAACCATCGTACTCTCTCTCCTCTTTTAGTGCAGCGAACAAAGCCGCGTTCTCCATAACTACATTCTCGGTGACTGCCTTATATAAATCTTGAAACATTACCTGAATTTTCTCTGTACATAACCTCGCTGCCCAAGTTTTGCGGAGAAGTGTGCTGACTGTACGAGGTGAGTCCTGCTATCGTGAACGAACTTTGGGGATGTGACATTATTTCATCTCTACTACATTGTGATCTTATGCCTGGTGACGCGTTCTCCATGTCGTATTCAAGACAATTATTTCTTCTTTATTTATTAACCGCTTGTTCCGCCAAGTTCTGAATTTTAATTCCATTCTGTGGGTGGTATTGTTGGGTGAGGAGGGTGGGGGGGGGGGGGTTCTGCTATCGCGCTGGCANNTGGCTCTAATTCAAGTCCTCGATTTTTATAAAATCCAGCAATGAGGGGCAGTGTGCAATTTAATTTTAAAATTAATATGGGAAATTTTATACGAAGAATAGAATGATCCGTGAGGTGGCAATCGCAGCCTTTTCTTTATTACCTCATTTTACTACCAAATATTTATGTCGCGTTCATATATAAATAGTTTTCATTTAGACACAGACGATAAACTTAGATCAGACTCAACAAAGTTCAGAGTCTACCGTAAGTNNTCAAAATACCAAAAGACACAGGGTGCCCATTACGGTTCAATTTGTAGTGCGAGTCAGTCTGAGTCGGCTTTAAACATGAAAGCCCCACACCAAAAGCAAATCTCAAAGAAGGGAGGAAGCAACTTGTGGTCATTGAAGCATATTTGACAGCTTTAAATAGTTATGGGAAGATCAACATTATCACGTTGACACTAAGAGACCTAAAACAAACAATACTAATAATATCAATCCAAGACTTGGTTTTTTTTCTTTGATATATAGATATACGCTTACACATACATGATTATGCTTCGCAAATTATAGTTGCAGGAAAACTAGAGCTCCCTCAATATCCATGTGAGTTGCCAGATAACGTGTTTTGTCTATGCTTCACACGCACAACTCATCGACTGCCATACAAGCATGCAATAAGTTTACTCATGAATAACCCTGGATGGAGCCTTACATCTAAACAAAATTGATCAATGCTGGCACTTTGACCCTCCTAAGGATATACGATCTTGCCATAGGCAAATACTGCTGAATCCTTTAACCTTCATAGAAGAGAAAGGACGACGATCGAGGGGGGAGGGGGGTGGGTTTCTAGGTATGAAGATCATGAATATGGGTTTAAACTCAACATGAAGAGAACCGTCGCTATATGAGAAGAACGGCTTTGAGCTGCCTTTACTTGAATCTCAAAATCGAAATCAAAATACCCAGCAAGAATCTCAAAACGCTGGTCAATGAACTACCTAGCGTTGTTTTGAACAAGGAGAAGGATCTGATAAAGAATTGAATGATAATGATACTGGCACATAGAAGCCTAGAAAGTATCCGTGCTTTGTAAAAGCTGAGAAAAAGCTAATTTTCTCTATTAAGAAAATTGAAAATAATAGCTGGGAGTGGATGCGCATAATAATTTGTGATTAATATCAGCCTATCTACTATACCTCGTGAAGTTGGTGCTTGCAAGCGAATTGTAATTAAGGAGGAGGACAAGATCGAGACGATGGGCATAGACAGTATTAATATAAAATAGGAGTATGTGTCAATTAATAAATATGTGTTGTTTGATAATTTTTATTTATCATGAAACCAGCACGCTAAGTTTCTCAAAATTGACGTCTTTGGGGATATTCACCGACCTAGATTTTGATTTGTTGGTAGATTCTATATTTTATCCAATTATTAAACGCAAATCGAACTAACTTCTGGGGCCTGTCTTCCCATGTCAGTTTTTCTTTTTTTTTTGGTAACGTAAATAATATTTTATTTATACTTCGTGATATTGGCGTGACAATAAAAATCCAATCCAATCCATGCATGCTTGCTTACTTACTGGGAAGTACCCTCCCTGATGACAAATCCTAGTTAGTGATTTTGTGATCGGGATAGATTGCTTATTAATTAGTCCTCATCTTGGTTGGTTAGCCTCATCGACACCAAATATGGATGGTTAATTATGAATTAATATTATTGAGATCTGGTTTAAATTGAGAGAGTGCTAATTGCTAAGATAGAAAGATCGATTGATTGATTGATTGATTGATTGATTGATTGATTGATTGATTGATTGATTGATTGATTGATTGATTGATTGATTGATTGTTGATGGGTGGTGGCGTAAAGACTAGTTGTTAGCTAGTGAGTGAGTGGCGTTGGAGTTCTTGGAAAATGTCTATTCTCTCAAGTAAGTAGTTGTTGGTTGGCCAGATTTTGATTATTATTGTTTTTTGTTTTTGTTTTTGTTTTCCTTCCACAAAATGTCACTTACTTACTTGACTTAGTAATGGATGGTTTGGTTGATTGATGAGTTGATGATGATAGCGATGCATGCATGGGGTCGCTTAGGAACAACTAAACTAACTACTAGTAGTTAGTTGATGACACTCACTGACCAGTAGCAGCGACTGCACAAACAACAGACAGACAGACAGCCAACCAACTAACCAACCAACCAATCAATTAATTAACCAGACTATAGTAAAGATTCCACACTTCTCTTCTTTCCTTTCTTTTGTTTCTTACAGACCTTTCTTCTATCTATCTATTTTACGATGTCTGTGTGGCGGCTCAGATCCTTAGTCTATGTGGGGAAAAGGGGAAATGGGAAAAAAAATAAAAAAACTAAATCCTCGGATGAGTAAGCTTAAATAATAAGATTTGGGCCAACCAATTAGCAAGTGTCTTTATTTGAAATACCAAACTAACTATAAACTCTCTAATTTCTAACGCAAGTTTATAGAGAGTCAGTCACCCCCGCTCGCCCCCACTTTTTTCTCCAGGACGTCTTGGCTTGGGCTTAACCTAGATTCGGACTAGCCCATCTGAACTTTGAGACACATCAAAGTTGATACTCAATTCATTTCTTTAAATATCACGTGATTCAGTTGCTATATTTATCCTGGCCTATGAGGGGTACTATTTAGTTATTAATCTCTCTCATAATTCCATATTTAAGCAATCAATATACATATATATTACTGAACTTCAGAAAACTTCCAGACCAAGTAAAAATCTAAAGCTCTTATGAATCATTAAAGAGAAAAACACGACAGTATGGCGACATCCAAATATGCAAGATCTCCAACCATCAAACGCATCCGTAAGATTATCCGTCCGCCCCCAAAATCTCACTAATACCTAACAACTCTAGTTCGCGAAGCCGCCGAGCTTGCTCAATCACCTTCACCAGACTTTTATGCAGCTCCTGTTAATGACTCTGATCTCTTTGACTGGCACTTTACGATAAGAGGACCTCCTTCATCAGTGTATGAGAATGGAATTTATCATGGCCGTATCTTGTTACCACCTACTTATCCACTACGTCCACCGTCATTTCGTTTCTTAAATTCCAGTGGGAGATTTGAAGTCAATCGAGAGATTTGCTTAAGTATAAGTGGCCATCATGAAGAAACATGGATGCCAGCGTGGGGGTTGCGGACTGCCCTAGTTGCGTTAAGGAGCTTTATGGAAACAGACCCAAAAGGGCAGCTTGGTGGACTAGAATGCACAGCTAATGAAAGGGAAAAAATCGCTAGGGAAAGTGTCAATTGGGTCTGCAATGTGTGCCAAAAGAAAAACATTGACATTTTACGAGAATCCCAGAAATATTTTGGGGAGATGGACTTAGACACCATGAATACGATAGAAACTAAAATATTCACCCCGGAAAATAAAGTTGCTATGATAAGTATACCAGACGGCGATAAGGGGGAGGAGGAAAAAATATCCAATAATGGTGGAATAGTAGTTGAGACCAAACTACAAGAGAAAGTTGGTAAAAACTCGAATGAATTACCTGCAACCAATTTACCCTCAAATTCAAATTACACAATCTCTGAATATTCTGAGACCAAATTGACTCCTATAAGCTCTTCAGCTACATCTTCAACATCGCATCTAAATACAAGAGTCACCCAACCTTCTCAGACAACACCAACTATGTCAAACAATGAAGATTCACCATTGTGGATTGATAGAGCCATTGCAACAATTATTTTTTGCTTGGTAGCAATGGTTATGAAGGTATTACTTGGACTTGGGGGACAAAGCTTTCCCTGGGAATCTCGATAGTAGTAACGCTTGTTAACGAATCTGCATCTTGAAGAAAGTAAGTTCCTTAGTCCATGAGCTCACCATTTAAACAATATCTCAGACTAAGTATATTGTAGTTGCTTATTCGTTACTTGATATGAAGAATAGCCTCATTCTTTATTTCTCTATAATATGGTTAACTCATATTTTTATTCGAGGGTCAACACGTCACTTCATTAAAGTACCAAGATATTTTTATCTACGAATTATGCGAGGCTTTATCATTACTGCGTCTCTAAGGCGTCATACCTCGAAGCCGTTACGTACCGTGTCTGTTTTGTAACAGTGGGAAGACCCAAACAAAAAAATTGAGTAGTACAATAGCGACTCGAGACTAGTTCATTTCCTGGTAAATTAGAGAAAAGTTTTCGGGCCAGCAGAATGAGTAACTAAAGACGGCGCCAATTATTTAGTCTATCAAAAAAGGCACGAATAGCTGCTGCTGCTCGACATGATGAAGAAGCTTAGACGGAATGGCGTAGGGCTTGTTATGTGGTACAACTTGATTTGTACTATATAAGCTAGCGACCTGGATTGTTTGGTCATATTCCACACGATGTGACCTGAAAACAGCGTTTCCAGTAGGTTATGTACACCAGGTTACAAGGAGAATGTTTCCTAATACATTATGCCATGGGCCACGTCACTTATAACACTTCTCCCGCCGAAATTTTTAATAAAAAAAATCGGGAGTATTTATTAGCAGAAAAACTATAGCAAAAAAAAAGATTATTGCAAAAATAGTTTTTATGTAATTAATGAATGAACATGTAAGCGTTTTGGGCTTCATATTTTGTTCTAAAGTCAATATATTACAATGACAATCGTTTCAAGTACCCTCTCAATCTTGATTGAGCGAGAATTTTGATGTTTGATTTTTGTCAACTCATTTACTAAGACTTTTAGTTGTGAGCCCGGGACCAATTTTTAATTACATATTACTAACTTATTACTAATGATGACGTAGCTTATGTAATTGTTATATATAACCTGTAGAATAGCGATTTTCGAAAAATGCGTCATGACATCAATATACAGATTCTGATTACAAAGCAGATTTCCCCTCAAGCAATTGCTTATGATCACTTAATTCAAGTCTGAACCTCCCTAAAAGATAGATAAAAAGAGAGAGATATGTACGTTTAAGACCAAATAGAATACCTATTTATCACCCGCTGTGATATCACTGCAAACTTGAAATATATCAACAAATTTTCTAACGAAGACTGCCAAGTCAAAGGCCCAATACTATATTAGGGAGGGTCAGACATCTCTTTTAAATCCTAAGCAGATTTGCTTAGCATTCAAAAGAGATATATCTGACCCTCCCTATTATAAGGTAATATCAAACGCTTGTATAATCTAGCTACTGCACGAGATAAAAAACTAAATGCAACACTGCTACTAATGCTTCTCTATATATTAAACACTTACATTTAGCAAGCATCTATAGCAACAATTACGAAAATTTGTCATCAAGTTTCCAAATATTAGATGACGCATTGATGCAGCTCATGCACAAATTAATCAGCGTGCCGCTGCATATATATATATATAAGCGTTCTAAGTATAAATAGAAGAAAGTGACAGGATTATCAGATTGGATATACGGAGGTACAGCGGTGAAGTATTACAGTAACCTCCCAGTTAAGTACGCAAAAAGATCAAA
>MCFK01008656.1:0-11854 GCA_003610855.1 Erysiphe neolycopersici | reverse complement strand
CTCAATTATTATTCACCTCGTTATACACCAGTTCAGAAGGAATACCTTATTACCTTAGCAAACTTATTCTGATTTATTGCAATTCTACCACAAGAGAAACTTCAACTAACACCGACTCTACACTAGCAAGTATGAGTTAAATGCACTACCTAAACGTAACTTAGTAAAAAATATAGACCTATACCTAATAGCCAAGGGGATTTTCACCGAAAGGTTTCCCCCTTTGTAAATAATAAAGTAGATGGACCCTGCATGGGCCACTAAGGCGCCATAAAAACAATTAGTAACCATAAGATTTATAACTATCGTTAATGTTTGAATTTATAGAGCAGACAGGTAAAAACTTGGGATGAGCCTGTAAATACATAACAGTAACCGATATATATCCTACGTAGTAAAACCTCTGTTAAAGCATAGCGTACATTACTCTCTACATCCATCCGTAATCATTGAATTAGAGTAAATTGCGGTGACCAATAACATATGGAATGCGGAGATCTATTTCGGTTTACAAATGTGCAGGTTCCATTTTTTTTGTACACGTACTTATCTTAACAGTTTGTACTAAGCTTAAACCTAAAGGAGTCTAGTCGTAATTTGGAGTCGCGTGCAAATCGCGATATTGTGTGTCAAAAAAAGTATTGCGCCATTACCTTGCAATGGTCGACACCATATACTGGCAAAATGAATCAGTAGGTGTAAATTATTGGCATATTTGGTCATCGTACCAAAGCTTTAATAAAATAAATCACTGAAACCAACCCCAATCTCAAAAGTAGACAACGAATTTGTACAAAAATTAGCATCTACACTGTTATATATATTTACCATGGCATCAGAATACCCACCACAATCATTTATCTCTAGCTATGCTCCGCGAATACGTACATACAATAATGCTTTGCTCGCACCCGTCATTCAACCTGTCACAGCCGCCCCCATCTCATTATCAAGAACCACGAAAAGAGGGACTATAGCCATCAATTATTCAGAAGAAAACTACGATGATTATGATGATGACGATGATGATACTCGTCGGAGACCAACCGGTCTAAGAAGCTTAAGAAGAGACGATTCAGGATTACAAAAGCAAGATCAATCAGATAAATATGGAAAAGAAGCGACAACACCAGTGGATATGCAAGGGATTTGGAGAGACTGGATGGGGAAAGCTAGATATGCTAAGCCAGATTCTCAAAATTATGCGCAAACAGCTTTGCCGTTAACTCTTATACCAATTAGAATTGACCTTGATATACCGAGCTTTATACCTACTGCTCCTCTTCCTTTGCCTCAAGGTATTCCTTTCTCTAAGATAGATAGCTCATTGCCAGTGTATCGAAGTCCAGAAATGACGGTACCCTACCGGCTTAAGGATATATTCCTATGGAATCTACATGAAACTCTAACAACAACTGACCAATTTGCACAAACCTTAGTGCAAGACTTAGATTTACCAAATCGTGGCCAGCTAGCTAATGAAATCAGTAAACAAATAAGAACACAGTTGGAAGAATATGCTGGTGTCGCCCTTCATCCCTTATTTCACCCACAGCAATCTTCTGGCTCAAATGGCGTTTCCACACAAAAATCCGACGCATCATTACGGGATGTGCTGGCAAATCCTGCTTCAAATGGAGTTACAACGCCTTCAAAAAACGATAAAACTTCTGCAAATAGAACATCAAATTCGAAATGTTTTGAAACTGCCTCAGTCAATGAAAAAGTAACCACCTCCGCCTCGGCATCCCTAGTCTCTAATGATTCAAATGAATTCAACCCCGATGATATGTATCGATGTATAGTCAGTCTTTCTATCAATCTATCAAATCATCTTTACTCAGATAAATTTGAATGGTCGCTACTTCATCCACCTGGAACAGCTGAAATTTTTGCAAAACAGACTTGTGCCGATTTAGGTCTTCACCGAGAATGGGTACCTGTAATAGCTCATGCAATATATGAATCTGTTTTACGTCTGAAAAAAGAGGCCTGTGAAAGCGGGGGCTTAGTTGGTGCCTATGGTGGAGAAATACCAAATGAAGCCGCGCATGGGGCCGAAGCTGGTTGGCGCTATGATAATGAGAATTTGGCAGATGAGTGGGAACCTAGAGTTGAACAGCTCACTAGAGAAGAGATTGAAAAACGAGAGGGTGATAGAGAGCGACAAATTAGACGGGTTCGTCGAGAGACAGCGCGATTCTCCTCTAGCAGTGCTATGATCGGGCTAACGCCACAAGCTTCAGATAATAGAACTTATTTCGATGAACCCATAGAAGAACGAATGGGTCGAGGGGAGCGGAGCAAAAAGAAACGTCGTTTCCGGAGCATAAGTCCAATTGGAAGATCAAGTACTCGAGGTAGCCGTGCTACCCCAGACACAAGTAACGGAATTTCTAGTTATGGTGGAGGTGTATCACTAAACGACTATGAAAGAAGTACTTGGAGATGTTCGCATTGTAAAGTATGGGGAACTGCCGTATGGGCTGTCCGTGATGGTCCTCATGGGCAAAGGGTGAGGCTTTCTACTTTTTCTCTTCCATGCTTTGTTTTAAAGAATGATTGATGCATTTTACCTATCATATCAAAGACCACTCTTGAATAATGGCTAATTACCTTAGACGCTTTGTAATAATTGTGGGTATCTTTATGAACGTGATCACAAGCTCCCGAGTTGGGCTCGTGACCTTCACAAAATGGATCAACGAGCTAGCGATTATCGCTAAAAAAAGATTTTTTTTGAAAGTCTACCTGTGCTTTCAATTCCAATTACTTTATCAATAGGCTAGGTAAGTATAAAGTGTATTATTTAGTTTAATCTAATCGTTCGAAAATTTCAAAAAGCGAGTGGGAAAATGGGGGGAGTTTTGGTGTCAATTAGGATTGTATGTTAAATTAAGAGCGCAATGATGAATACAGGGCTAGAACTGAACTGAATTGAATAAAATTAAATTTATCATATGATGGTAATCAATTTATCACACGAATGCTTTTGTTTAACAATTAACTAGTATTTACAATCACAATAGACTAAATAGGGTGATTTGAATGGGCTTTCACCATAAAGGTTTCCCTCTCATGAAAAATAGATGTAGATAGACACATGCATAGGCCACCAAAGCGCCAGATCAGGACAATAAATAATAATAGTATTTACAATTAGCATTAAGTCTATGTGTATAGTTTCTTCAAATTCAGTATGGAAAATTCAATTGGACAGTTTTTAGCTATCTATTATCGTGGTTTTGATACCAGCTAAAAAAGCCTCAATAGCAGCACCGCCAGCTAATGGAACAGTTTCTTTTTCCACAAAGCCTGAATTCAGGACCTTAATTTGTAGTGCTTCCGCGATATTAGGTAGTCCTCCCTTTTGTATTGCCGTTGTCAGACTCCATAAGCTCTGTTTAAATTGTGGACTTCTTATAACTCGTTTTAGTATAGACTTTTTACAATCAAAACTAAGGGCTTTTAATGCCACTAATAATCTTGCATCATCTGTTTCATCTATCTCAGTATCGAAAATTTCCCGGGTTTCGTCGAGTTCTTGTGCAATTAAAAGGATGGTCAAAGGTAAGTGGCTAAGAAGTTTATCAATTTGCACCGGATTAAATGAGTCAATCATTGGTATAGTTATCGATGATTGAAGTAAGTTGTGAATACTAATGGTTAGTGCACCTTTAGTTTGGTGCGTAGCAATGTTCTGTTCACCCTTCAAAGAATTAAGGAAATTTTGCACGATAGAGGCAGTGTCTGTCGATCCATAGTCATCACTGGTGACCTCGTCAGCGAAATCATTCCAGACACAAAAAAAAAAAAAGATGTAAATTTATTCTTTATTGGTTTAGATAAGTGTCTGCCTTACAGTACAAATGCGGATAAATCATTTGACTCATTGTTAACTCCTATTCCGAGAACCTTTAATCCTAATAATACAATGAAATATAACCTACGCTCTTCCACCATCTGCTCCACCTTCCCTTGAGCTTGCCCCTTCTCTCCTAATATCTCCGCCTGGTCCTGCACCACCACTAGCACCATCACGGTGTATTGGGAAACTGCTATGACCCTCTACATCTTCCATTGGATCATCTTCATCATCATCATCATTATTACCACCACTGCTTTTGATAGCTGCAATCTCAACTGGGATGTTCACGTCTTGGCCTTGTAAAAGTCTGTCCACAAGGCGGCCAATCCTTAAATCGCGCTCACTGAAATGACTTGGATTTGTTGGTATTTCAGGTTTTGATTGCATCCAGAAGGCGTATCTCTGGAAAGAAGAGGAAAATTTAAGAATGAAGATACGACCATTTGTTTTTGTGTTGGGTTCACTTGTTGAAGACTCATATGGTAGAAAATGACAATCAGTTGGTAACATTACTAAGTCAAGATTATCTTCATGATCTAGAGGCTTGCTCCGTTCGCGCCAGCAAAAGTGAATGAGGTCTGAAAAAATCAGAATAATTTCACAAACTGCATCCATACTCACTCTCTTCCATATAAAGATAGACATAACCAGAACTAGGATTTGGCACAACTTTGTAAGGCTTGGTAGATTGCTTGTAATTCTCAGGTCAGAAGAGGTGGTGAGGTTAAACAGCGAAAAATACGAACATCTATCTCGCATGAGCCCGCCTTGAACGTAATCAGTGGATTACTAGCCATATTGTAATTATTTTAGTACATTGAAAGTTGCTAAGTGATTAATATGGCATGTAGCAACCAAGCTAGTCTTGGCATGGTTTTTTGGTAGGGAAGTGCTTAGTAAAGTAACAAATGTATCACGTGAAAGACCAAACTCGCCAAAGCCACAAACAGAGAATTTAGTAAAATGGTATTATCACACGAACGTCGTCGACAACCCACTCATTCGGTATAATCTCGAATTATGTCTGCATCAACGGGGTCTGCTATTACGACTAAAACCTTTGGGAAGTCAACAAGAGAAATTCCTCACCACACCCAAAAGGCCCAAAAGTGGTATCCAGTTGAAGATGATGCCCAGCCAAAGAAGGTACATTTTCTTCCTTTCGACACTATTGGGTGCAAAGTCTAGTCATTCATTACTTCGACTTAAACATCAGGTAAAGGCTACTTATTAACAATTTGGTTAATTGATATTTCAGGTCCGCAAAACGATCCAAACATCCAAACCTCGCCCAAGCTTAACACCTGGAACTGTACTTATTCTTCTTGCGGGACGCTTTCGTGGAAAACGTGTAGTTCTTTTAAAAAATCTCCCACAAGGTGTACTACTTGTCACTGGCCCCTTCAAAGTGAACGGTGTTCCCCTACGAAGGGTTAACGCTCGCTACGTCATCGCAACATCTTATAAAATTGATTTGGCTGGTACAGACGAATCAAAAATCAATGAGGTAGCCACGGATAAATACTTTGCTAGAGAAAAAAATGAGAAGAAAAAGGGTGAAGAGTCGTTTTTCAAAGCAGGAGAAAAACCCGAGGTACGCTTTGAAAAGATGTAAGACATTGTTAATTATACTTATCTCGGTTTTAGAAAAAACTACCCCTAAGCAGCCGCGCTGCGGATCAAAAAGCTATTGATAAAGCACTTCTAGCAAATATTAAGAAGGTCCCTTTCCTCACAAGTTACCTTGGTAGCACTTTCAGTCTTCGAAAAGGTGATCGGCCACATGAGATGGTATGGTAGATGCGTGACCAGGATTAGAAATGATTTGACACAATTTGATTACGGAGTAATTATTTAATCAAGTTACAATTTTAATCAAATTAGTTTCTAATCAAATCTTTTTTCCTTCTTTTCCTTCCTTACTTATCGCAATGTCTGTGCGCTCTCATCAATAATCGTTCAATTGTTCGACCCCCAACACTCACAATAACGGACCGTCAGTACATAGAGATAATTAAATGAAATATTCGATATCGCCACTAGGTTAAAAATTACGTACATGGTTTATAAAAAATTTCATAATGGTTGCCCATTTTGCCTCGCCCTCTGATTGGATAATGAGTCACAATTCAGCAAGAATAATCGAGACTTACTGGGTGAGCAGGTGTACCTCCTGATAAAGGAGCGGGGCTCCATACGTCGAAGCGAGCGTCTTTCGATTAATTGCCCAATGAGATTCGAATTGAATGGCTACGCATCAAACTAAAGGTGCTCTACCCCTAGTATGTCCAATTTCGACGCTAAGGCTCGCTTATAGCGCCGAAAGCGGTTACAACAATTAGCTAGCATATGGGGTTAGCTCTACTTACAAGAAATTTGATCAAAGCGTTACACGGGTGGCCTGGTGCGTTAGAGTTACGGATTGCAAGATTTAAATAACGTACTACTGCTCTACAGAGACCAAAATTCACAACAGCATACCTCCACGCTGGGAACAAGAAGACCGAATTTCTAGCTGTTCACAGTGTGAGGCTCTAGAAGAAGGAAGGCATGATGGAGAGACCAACAAAGGTCGTAACATCACTACATAGATCACCACAAAATCTTTTCGTCACCATCCCTAGGCTCCTCGGGCACCGATGAGCTGGCCAAAAACTAGCAAAGCTGACGGATACCACTTACCACAGCCAATTGATGCAGTTAAGTCACTGGCTTTTCTATTCTGTTGAAAAATACCACCGAAATTGGACCTCTTCATTTTATTCACAATTGCTTTCTCCTTCATATTTTCCAACATAAAAAACTCTATAGTAATCTGATTTAGTAATGAATAAATAATTATCAGTATTTTATTTTTTCACTAAGAAAGTAAAGATGTTGGGCTTGGAATCCATAAGTTGAGGAAATTACAAATTGTGCAGAAGATTCATGTTTAGTCATGTATGCAGTCATAGTTTAATTCTACGCAACTATGGCATGCAAGAAAACACGAAAAGATACTTGAGTATCTCCACTGTAGCCCTCCAGACTTTGCTTTACGCTTGATAAAGGATAAATTGATTAGATACATCTTCATTTTATTAGTTTTATATGCATAGGTAATTTCAAGATTATTTGGATTAGGTTAGTTTGAGAATGATACAGGTGAACGGTCTAGATACAATTTTTGCTTCCTCAATGTCTAGATCGGTTTCTTTTCTTTTTTTTTCGGGAAAAGTGGAGGATTGCTACATTGTCATCTCAAATTGAAGTTTCAAGCATAATCCCAATGAATTATCAGTATTGACTTGTAACAGTAAGGTTATTGAGTTAATTGATAGACGATGGGAGCTTCAGAGCTGTCACCCTTAATACTGTAAGAACAAGAGAGAGAGAGAGAAGTGATCAAAATGACATAATGTTTTTTGGGATCGATACATGGTTTTTCTAGTTTTTGTAAAAATCTAAAATTAAATTTTGCTTATAACTGATGAGCATATGCCCTTATGATATTCCAAATACAACTTGATTCAAATAAGTTGTACAGATGTTTTAGGATATGAGTTTTAGGAGTTTCACGGGCAGGCTTGGGGCAATCTTTAAGGGCAACCACACTAATTTTCTGACTAAAGACTGGGTTTGTACTAGGTGTGCGGAGGGATACTTTCATCACCTCTCAAACAAAAAAGCTTTAACAGTAATAGAAGCAACAAGAAGGCCTTACGCAATGAGTTCTCTTCACAATTACTACGCGGACAGCCCTCCAAGTACTGTTAGGCTCGAAATAAAGAGGCACTTTGACAACTTGACAGACCAAGAAGCTGCATATGCTCACTATATTTCGAGAGCAGCTTTCTCAGGCACTCGTATCACACTTCGTCAAGTCTCTCCCGAGTCTGAGAGTATTTACAATTTCATTGTTGAATTACACAGATCTTCAAATGGAAATTGGGAAGCCCTGAGAAAGAAGGCAAACGTCAATTCTCAGGACTTGCAGTATTTTTTAGAATACAGTGCCCAGTTTTTAGGAAATTGTGGAAATTACAAAGGATTTGGTGATGTAAAATTTGTACCCAGATGTAAACCAGAAGTTTTTGAGTATCTTGCTGCCGCTGCTTCTCAGAAGGCTGTGGAGTTCTACAAAGCGACAAATGGTGGTATTTTCTCGAATGATAGTGAAGAAATTATGCATCTTGGATATCTTGATGATGGGCATATCACAACTTATTATCCTGATTCCAAAGATATTACAAAAGCAGATATTAGTGCTATCTCAAATTTTTTAGAAAAGAAAGGACTACTAATGGTAAGTTTCGTTAACTATTAATCAAAGAGCTACAGTTAATACTTAATAGGAAAATACAAGGTTACGGAAAAATTTAAATGGAAACTTCGATCTACTAATTGCTTCAGCTACGACAGATATTCCGGCCGAAGGCTCTGATATCGGTAAGGAGACAGTATTTGAAATAGATACTGGCTCGCTGAAAGGTCGTAGATTGAGTTTAATCTACGGAGACCATTCAAAAGAAATGGAAATTATTGCAAACTACCACAGGAAAGCTGCAAAAATAGCTGCCAATGAAAATCAAAAAAATATGCATCTAGCATATGCAAAATCTTTTGAAAGCGGCTCACTACAAGCTTTTAAAGATGCACAGAGATTCTGGATTCGAGATAAAAGTCCGACTGTGGAGTAAGAATCCCCGCTGATTTAAATTCCTCATATTACACCCTGTCAATTTGCATTACTTCTAAATTGGTTTCCATGTCAAATATTTTTACAGAATTAGTAAGAAATTGAGACCTGAGCATGAGTAAGGTTGAGCTTGCTGTATCAATCGTCTTAATTCTTTTAAAATTAGAGCTCTCAGCAGTAGCTGAGGACAACTCTAGCCTAAATAGGCATCAATCAAAGACTGATAGAAAATAACTTAGTGGCAACTAGTCATTTTCTAGTCAAATTTTGAAACTTAATTACTGACAATACTCAAGGTCAAATATTGGATTTATCGAGACATATAGAGATCCACATGGTATTCGAGGTGAATGGGAAGGATTTGTTGCCACGGTTAATCTTGAGCGTACAAAGGCTTTTGGTACTCTTGTCAATGCTGCTAAATCTATGCTCCCAAAACTCCCTTGGTCTAAAGATTTTGAAAAGGATAAGTTTCTGAGTCCTGACTTTACAAGCTTAGAAGTACTCTCTTTTGCGGGAAGTGGCATACCAGCTGGTATAAATATTCCAAATTACGACGATATTCGACAGACAGAAGGCTTTAAAAATGTGTCCCTTGGAAACGTCCTTAGCGCAAAAGCCCCCAATGAAAAAATTCCCTTCATTGCTGACATTGATCTAACTCTTTACCAAAAGTATCGTGATGTAGCTTTCGAAGTACAAGTTGGTATACACGAGCTTCTTGGCCATGGTTCTGGAAAACTATTACAAGAAACAAAATCTGGAAATTATAATTTCAATCTAGCATCACCACCTATCAATCCGATAACAAATACACCTATCACATCATACTACAAGCCAGGCCAAACATGGGGCTCTGTATTTGGCAGTATTGCTGCTAGTTATGAAGAGTGTCGCGCGGAGTGTGTTGCAATGGCCCTTTCTTGTGACTTTGAAATTCTGAAAATATTCGGATTTGGCGACGGAAGGCCAGACATGAATAGTGAACCAGGTGATGTTCTCTATGTTGCATACCTATCAATGGCTAGAGCTGGTGTAGCCTCCCTTGAGCTATGGGATCCGAAAAGTAAAAAATGGGGACAGGTATTTGATGCCCTTCATAATTTCACAAATTTTAATAAATTAATTCGTACATTAGGCCCATTCACAGGCACGGTTTAGTATTCTTAAGTGTTTCCTCAATGCTCCAAATGACTTTTGCAAGCTAGAATACAAAAACGAAGATTTGTCTGACCTAACAGTCAGGATCGATCGTAATCAGATTCTTACTGTTGGTCGTAAGGCCGTGGAAGATTATTTACAGAAGCTACATATATATAAAAGTACAGCTGATGTCGAAGCAGGAGCAAAGCTGTATGCAGAGATGACTTATGTGGAGCCCGATTTCTGGGGAACCAAAATTAGGAATGAGGTATTGAGAAATAAACAGCCTCGCAAGATCTTTGTACAGGCAAATACAATTCAAAATGCAGATACAGGTAAGATCGAATTAATAGAATACGAACCTACACTTGAGGGAATGATCAAAAGTTATGCAGAGCGTGATGCATAATAATGAAAACTCCGTCAAATTTTTGGAAAGTTGACTTTTTTTTTCAGAGTATCAACCTCCCGAAAAATGAGTTCGAGACTTTTAACATTAAAGCTCAGGTCAATTCTAAGATTTTTATCTTGCCCTGAAGATTATGATGAGAGTCTGGATGTGATTACTATCAACTAGATAAAATTTACATCACATTCACTATCAAAAGTACTTCTATTATTATCAAATGTTGAGAAAATGGTGCAGGAGCGTGTGAATGAATACCCTAAACTTAAGGCATAGATCACATTTCCATTATGTAAGCGAATATATCTGTTAGAATGCGACTTAACTTAGTGTAATCCAATATCTTCTGCCCCTACGAGACCCCAATTGTATTCCCTAGTGGATTATTCCTTTATACTAGAAGTATAATTGATAATAAAAAAGGATACTGAAAGGGCTTAGCTTCCACAAAAATCGTGATTGATCAAAGTGTGAATCGTGTCGGAATGAAAGGCGAAAGAAATTTGTCGCTTGACCACGCCAAAGGGTTAGCAATAGATTTTTGGTCAGTCTAACCTAGTTACCATTGCTATTTGGTAACTGTATGAATTATGGGTACAAGATATCAAGTAATTATATCTACCCATGGGCTTTCCCTACTTGAGCGACTGCGAAAGGCGAGAAATAAAAGAATTAAAAAATACTGAATGCTGTCGAGGCCTATGATATCCCTCGAACAATACAGAACCCTCTTAGTCTGGAGAAGAGGCGAGATATTACAAACCAGGCCCTCCCAATAGATATTATGGCTGAAATAGATCAATATTGTCAAATTTTCGATTATTTCGGGACATTAGGCACTAAAATTTGATCAATTTAAATAAAGTACATTTGGTGAAACTTCATCATAATTTTCAATAGTCGTTATTTCTTGAAACCGCCTGCACGCTTAATCCATGGTACATACACGTCTGTGTTGTAGCTCACTAAAAACTGTCAATTTTGAGGGTGAAGCCAATTTAAAATTTAGATCTAAGTAATGCATTAACAAAAGCTAAATATATCTGTATCTATATCTCACTCAGCCTTCCATCACCTTGTGAAAATTATCATAGATAGAAGATTCGCCCATTATGACAAAATCATATTCATGAATAAACTCCCTTATGTAATCAAAATTTTCGTAAGTTTCCCCTCAAACTCAAGGATTTTCGAAATACCATATATTAGTTTTGGCACTTAGTAGAGCGCATGACATGCTCGGGTTATTTTCTGCGATGTGGGCCGTTTAAAGCAATGATGATCATTGACGAAGAATGTAGTTTGTTGCAATAAATCTAGCACATACAGAAAGGTTGATCTTATTAAGGCGATCAATATAGCGACAGATACTTTTCACTCAGCAACCAAAAGCTTTATCAGTGGTACTTCTGGAACCATTTTAATATAGCACTATGAATTCGTATGTGAAGATTGTTACGCGTTACTACAAAATAAATAAACTCAAAATATGAAAAAAAAAAAGCGCATTGTGATAAAAGGAATACTTGTTATAAGTAAAAGTTATGGGACGTCTAAAGCGTCATTTGTGGTCACAATTGTGGGTGAATTGGTGTCTGCCTTTTCATGGGACATAATTCGTATAGTATACAATTTATAGGTAGCCGCGACCTATCGCTCTACTTTCGTGTGTTGGAAAAGGACTAGAAAGGTTAATAGCAAAAAGAATGTCTCTATTATCTCGGACATTCTCGGACAACAGCAATTTGGTGCGCTACCA